>WWET01002565.1:203097-218416 GCA_011038615.1 Limnodynastes dumerilii
TTGTATAGTGGAGACTAGAAAACTGCCTGTATTGTATAGTAACGGCTATGATTTGCTTTCTTTTCTTTTATTTACAAGATTGTGTTTTATGATGCTTACATATATACTATACTCTAGAAACTATAATGACAAATTGTTAAACAGGTAGGCGCAAATTTAAAGTTTGCAGGGAGGCGCCGAACACCCTAGCCCCGGCCCTGCACTGAAGATTGTCAGTTTAACTACCGCAGAGTGTTATTAGGGGCAGCGATGCACCAGGCAATGCCTGTGTCTGCAGGCAGGTGCCGGAGCAGGGGAATCTGTGTAACAGATATGACATATTAGTAATAAGACTGTAAGTGATTTATATGACTGAAATGCCACATACAGAGTGCTTCCTGGACCCTCTTGGTTATTGTCGAGAAGCCACAGATAGTGTCCCTTATACATTGAGTCAGGTCGAATCATCCTCTTGCCTTCCCTTACTTCAAATTGCACTGCAGGTTACTAATTGCAACAGTCATTTTTCCCACCTCTACCTGTACTCAGACCGTGATTTTACTTATTGCCCACCTTTCTGAGCTAGGTGCTCTCCATCCCTACCCTGTATGTCTAAACTGTATTTTGTACGGTGCTGCAGACATCTTGTGGTGCCTTATAAATAAATAAATAAATAATTAATAATAATAATAAGTAATAATTATACCCCATCCATGTCCAGTCAGTATACGATATACATATGTTAACTTTTTAATTTGATTAACAAGTGATTGTGTCACACACATTTGAGTTTGATTAGTCTATATGTGAAGCAGAAAAGTTGACAAAGAAGGAAAAAATAAGAAGAAAGGGTCACAGCATTTTTCCTAAGAAAGTCTGCCAGTGCCTCCTTCCTAAGATGTAAATTCCTGCAATGTTGGCAGAATGGGCACAGTAAGTTTAATAGCACAATCTTAATTAGTTCAGTAACACAGTAAATCTATCTATCTATCTATCTATCTATCTATCTATCTATCTATCTATCTATCTATCTATCGTATATAAAATAGACCACGAGATGACATAATTTCTTTATTATCATGTCAATAATTACAAGAACTAGAGTTATAGCACCATCTAGTGGAAGAAGCCGAACAAGGCCAAAAGTAACCCCTCTCCTCACAGCCAATAAAATACTTTTTTGTTTTGTTTGTTGTGAGAATGCAACAGATTAGACATCCACCTGCTTTATTTGACATAAAAGGTGCATAATTTATATATTATATATTAATATAAATACATTAATATATATTAGTAAATCTGTTCCCCAGTTTTAGGTGTAGGAGCTTTGATTATTTATAGAGCAGTGTTGACTAACCTGTGACACTCCAGGTGTTGTGAAACTACGAGTCCCAGCATGCCTTAACTGCAAAAGCATAGCAGATACCTGACAAAGCATGATGGGAATTGTAGTTTCACAAAACCTGGAATGTCACAGCTTAGCCATCACTGGTGTAGAGTCACATAGTATGTTTAGTCTGTAGGCATAAGCACTAGGGTGAGCAGATAATGGCTCAGGTAATGTAGTTAAGAGGATTCTACAAACTGCTTGTAAAGGAAGTTTCGAGGTATCCAACTATTCTCACTGTAGACACAATTAAATGATTTTTATATAGGCCTATGTCACACAAAATTAAAAATAGAAAAAACTCTATTGTTATATTTTTTAATATATACCTTTAAAGGTTGGAAAATGACATAAAATCAGCTAAAATTATAAGGGGTGCATATGTGCTGTTCTAAATGGGCGTATGTTTTTTACAGGGCTAATGGCAATGCTTCTGTACACCACTGAGTGATGGACTGATTGACATATGAATATGTTCTGACATATTCTTCTAGTTACACAGTGAATGCTTATGTCACGTCAGTTGATGTTTTACCCCTTCTGACTTAATGGACTGGATTCTCTGTTGAGAATTTTTCTTCATACAAGTGTACTTATACATGCAGAGCTACTGCGCATGCGTAGTAACTCTTTTACGCTATCTACGTACCATTTTGTTACGTAGATTACTTACACACGGGGCCTGACCTATGCTCGGGTGCGTTTTAACGATTGGCGTGAGCGTAAAAACGGCCATTAGTACTTACTGCGCATGCGCGGGACTGATGTTACGCTCATGTTACCCTTCGAAATTCGGAGCGTATGGGCCTTGATCGTAACACCTTCGGAAATATGGTTGAGTGGGCGTGCCAGCCATACGAAATCCATAAATACGCACCGAGGGCGGGGTGATGCATTTAAATCGTACAGTATGGGCGTGCTAAGCGTCGTAAATACGCATTGAGTTTACGGACGCCCGCGGTTACGATCTGAAAAGTTAGGGAAGGGTTTGCTGGGCATAAGGCAAAGGTAAGTACGACAAAGGGGAATGTCGAGGGGAGTGCATCATAGGCACGCTGGCGTAAATACGCTACGCACATGAACGTTTCGTGAGCGTAGGTCTGGATCAGGCCCACAGTCTTTAAAGACCGCATGTACGCTATCTACTTAATGAAATGGTACGTAGATAGCGTAAAAGAGTTACCACAGATGCGTAGTAGCTCTGCGCGTATAAGCACGCTCGTATAAAGAAATATTCTCAACAGAGAATCCAGTCCATTAAAACCATAAGGGGTAAAACATCAACTGAGAATCCGGACCAATGAGTGTAGGGGGTACATAGAACTTACTTCTAATGCTTTTGCCTTCATTTAAGAATTATAGAGCCAAATACAGAACCCATGACTCTGAGCATAAGATTTGCAGAGATTCATAAAGGCAATGCCATACAATGAAGATGTCTGTACGTTCAAAATTTAACCACTATGAGATGCATGGACAATATTCTGAAAGCCAAGACCTATCTCAAAATGTTCAACTTACTCTCATAGAAATTTGCAAAAGTGCAGAAGTCTGGATATGTTTGCATTAAAAGGGAACACCTATACTGTAAAATGACTGAAAGGGTGCTAATGCTTGCAAACTCAACTCAGCCCTCAGTCAAAAATTGTTATTGGTCTTAAATGTGGTTGGGTCAGAATATGCTCTGATTATTAGGTTATAACAGATGTGTGGGAATCAAATAAGAACCCTCTAAGTGTCTCTCCGATGTGCAGCTACCCAGACACAGCAGGGGAACTCCTACATACAGATTCCCTAAATAGTCAGTTCATATGGACCTCGGTCCACCACTAAACTTAAACACTAGTGTACTAAATGCCAACCTTAGGAGTGCTCATATGTTGTAAACATTTCAAAACATCATCTGGATAAACAACATACTTGACTAGATGATACAATGTTAAAAAATGTACAAACAAATGAAAGGATACTTACAAAATAAACTTTTTATCCTCTTCAGTATCTAGTAGTAGAATTTCCTGTAATTATTCCAATTTTAGGTTCTTTTTCTAAAATGATCCTCAATTTCAAATGTTGGGTAATATATGCGAAAAAACAAGCAATATAGATCTTAGTGATATACGTTTTTTAATATGGCCACACAGGCCTGGGACAATTATACTCACAAATTTAGCCCCTTGGGCTTGATGCATATAGAATTCATTTCTTCCTCCTCTGGACCTCTCTCTATGGTTTTCACACTTATCTCAGTATCAGTTTTTAAGATGTGTGGAGAAATGAAAATACAACCTTCATGATTTATGTCACTATAAATGTATTTACATTTTAGCCCCTTGGGCTTTATGTGTATAAAAAACTTTCTCCTTCTCCTTTTCCGGAATAGACAATACACCTCCTCATGTGCAGAAAAGATCATTATTCAACATTACCAAGAAAAAGAAAAAATGTAGCGGTGTAAACCCCACAACTGGCATTTGTTTTTTTAATAGGATGCAGATTAAATAAGAAGTTAATATTCTAGAGTCGTCTGTAAAAAACTCACTCTTGAAAAAAAAACCCTATATGGAAAAACGCATCGGAGTTGTTTGCTGTGGGAATTTCTAACTCTGATTTCCTTATTTAACCTTCAAATTTTATATCTATAATTGCTATACCCTCTTATTTTGTGGACTGTGGATATTTCTTGCCAACAAGTCGGGTGTATTACTATGTGACTTAGCAGCTATTGGATGTTGGTTTTCATTATGCCGAGACTGACTCCCAGGATCTTAAGTAGGTCAATGCTATCTGATCTACCATGGTGCCAATAATATTTTAATCAATAAGCCAAATGTGCCGAGGACATGGTATCCACCTTACTCTAAAGGAGACATTTTTTACATCCAGCAGCAGTATATGGGATCAGCAGTGTGGGGTCTAATTCCCCTTCTATTTGCACCGTTATACCCAGTGGCTACGCATTCCCTCAGTCCCTCAGACACAATGTTTGGAATTGTTCATGGGCATTGGTATCCATCACACCAATGCCTATTACCGGGATCTAAGGCAGATCAATGTCACCTGTGAGTCTCTATCCATAAGGAATTATATATCTTAACAGTCAATATGACATAGACTTTTTCACCCATTGTTGGCTATACTGAATACCGGCACTTTATATATCCATCATCTGCTGCCAATACAGGCAATACATTCCCTGATCATTAGATACTTTGTTTTATAATTTACTATTAAGTGTGTTATTGAACTAATAGAGAGGCTTTTAGAGTCAATGTTGTGAACTTGCTTGTATTGATTCAATAATTCTATAGAAGACTTTTATATATTGTCTCTTTAAATATTAGAAGCTCAATATTTCAGAGGCAGGAGATTTCCCATTCATCATATTGTTGATATTGATTTTAGATTGCTTACTGAGTTGTTTATTAATTAGTTTTGCACATGTCACTTTATTTTATCGGATGTTAATTTTTAATATTAAAATTATCCTTTCAATCCTGCGCTCTGTTTTCTAGTTTTGAGTCAACATTACCATACAAAAAATACATCCATAAAAAGTTCACTTAAAAACCAATGTGGGAATATTCCCATGTGGGGTCTGGTGATCTGTGATCAGCAGTTGGAGAGAAGTCTCAGTCCTATAGAATCTACCACAGCGGGCAGATATATCGGGGTCTGATAGCCACGCTGTGCTGGAAGAGATAGTTCTCCTTAATTGTTGGCCTGCCTGATCCCAGAGCTCCCACCGTAACCACCAATGAGTTTCAACTAAAATAAGTGTTTTTCAAGGTGTGCCAGGGGTGGATTTAGAGTCTCCTTATATAGTCTTTGATGATCCTGATAGCATCCAGGTGTGCAGTGTGTTGATTATAGTTTAAGACTCCTTAGAACTTCATCGCTATTAAAAACATATATGCACAAGCACCATAACCTATTATGATTATACAACATCAAATGACATACAAATAAATTATAAATAAATCTAGCTCTCACTTTCCTATTACACCCTAGAGAATGTCAGCTAGAATCTAATTGCTTGCTATGGGCAACATCTCCACTTTTCCAAACCCACAGCTTAGTAAATCTGGCCCCCAGAGTGATGATGACTTTCCCTTGGAATGAAAGAGTTGGTTTTTATCTTATTTCCCTTACTTCTAGTTTTCAGATCCAGGAAATCCACAACTTTATGGTCTGTGCTGAAACTTAATTTTATATTCATGTTGTTTGCATTAAGATGTTTACAAAATGATTCCAAAGAATTTTTATCACCTTTCCAAACATATATGTCATCTATATACCTGTATTATTCTTTCAGGTGTATTTTGCAACAGAGTGGGTATAAACATATTGGGCCTGATCCAGAACAACAATTCGGAGCAAATTTACGCATGAAATCGCAGTTTTGTACGCACTGCGCATGCGCACCATAGAAAATAAGCACATTAACGTAGCGTAATTGTGAACGTATGGGCCATTCACGTATGTGTCACGTCAATACTTACGTGTGGGCGTGCCAATTTTACGTTACTCCAAAATACGTCTGAAATATGTGAAGTAGGCGGGGGGTTGTATTTAAAGTGTACAGTATGGGCGTGCTTAGCTGCGTAAATTCATCTAGCCCATACGTACGTGTGCGTATGACTGCGGTTACGTTTGAAAAAGTTATGGTAGGGTTTGGAAAGCGTATCTTAACAAAATACGTCCGTGCAAGGGGTGTGCCGAGGGGAGCGTAACGAATTTACGCGCACGAAAATACGCTCCGCGAATAAACGTACGGCAAACGTAGTTCTGGATCTACCCCATTGCTCTTAAAGCCTGTAAGTATAAATTCTTTCTCATCATCTTGAGGTTCAGAGTCGTCTAACATCCACTTAATTACTTCTGCTCCCAATGAATGGTTGATTATTGTAAACAAGGCTTGGATGTCTGCCGTTATCAAAAGCCTTGATAAAGATCCAAACCAGATCTAAATGCGCTGGTTAAGCACACAAAAGCAAACGGTGCTAATTCACATCAGGAAAGACGGCTAGCGGACGCACCAGTTTCCAGTAAGGCCAAGGGTTTTGGTAATAGAGCGCAACATTATATACATGTCTTCCACTTTGTTTGTGAGTATTGTGATTATATGTGTTTACTTTGCACCTTTTTAATACTCACACTATAGAGCTGTGTCTTCTGCTTTTTTCTTTCCATGGCACAAACATCCCAGAGTTAGGCTGGCATTGACTGGTCACGGGACCAACATATCCCTTAGAATCGGCACCGATAGCATTCTCCGGCAAGAAAATCTGATTTTCAAAAAAGTGACATCCGAAAGTTCCCATTCGATGTCCCTTTTTCGAATACTTACCACTTTCTACTTTTTTTTTCAGAATCGGTGAGTATGCCGTTCGGCATAGTTCACCCATTCTCCTTTGGAAATGACAATATCCCTCCGCTGCCGCTATCCCCGGACCAAAGGACAGGTGAGTAAACTATCTGTGCGGGGTAGGGAGGGTTAGGGTTAGGCTGCAGGGGAGGGAGGGTTAGGGTCAGGCTGCAGGGGAGGGACAGTTACGGTCAGGCTGCTGGAGATGGTGGGTTAGGTTTAGGCTGCCAGGAAGGGAGGGTTAGGGTAGTGAGAGGGGAGGGTATAGAGTTAGAATTAAGGAAAGGAGTGGGTGCTCCGTGGATCGATTGAAATGCCTCCTCGAGGCATATGCAATCAAAATCCCAGCCAGTTTGAAATAGGGCCATTCTAACCGGGGACACACACCTAATGGGCACCATGCAAAGGGATAAGAACTATTTAGCACAAGATCCCTGCAATCACAGACATACTCACCGAATCCTTAGTTTATCATATACAGAGTTTACTTAAGAACTGTGCAGCTAACTGTGAGTAACCAAGAATTAACAACTCATGAGATTTATACAATCTGCCGATTTTGTTGTTTCCTATTCAAACAGCAGAGTATATTTATGGGACAGCTTATGCTATAAGCTTAATGAACTCTTGCTTAAAGATTGTGGGACTCTGTTAGAATTGTTTGTTATCCATATGCATGTATGATTTGATTGCTATTGACAGTATTGTGTATGGTGCCCGGTCCATGCTGTGCTACTACCTTATGTACAACTGATTGTAGATTTTTTTTATAGACTACCTGATATACGTATATTTAGACTAGAGGGTTGGTTGCGGATTTATCCTAGTTATCCTATCATTTTTGAGTGTATGCCTATACTATGTCTGTCTGTCTTGTATGTCCCTATTATATAGTTGCTATAATGTTTTTTGATGCTTTGTTTAATAGTCATATTGCATGTACACATAGTATAAACATTGCAATCCAATTGCAGTCTTTGTTTTTAAGTTTTTTTTTGGTGAGAACTATGTTGAGTGAGTGATATTTATAGCTCAAATTGTGTCACCTAGTAAATAACAGATGTTTATATTATATATCACTATATTGAGGACTAATCATGAAGAAAGATAAGATTCAAATACTGCATATTACTGGATACAATTGATTTATAGACAATACAGACATACCATAAAATCTGCTAATTAAAATGAAACTCATACAATATTATTTTTATATATATATTTTTTAAATCTGTAAATTTTATTTCCACACAGAAGCAATAGAATGTAACACACAATCTTTGCCTTGTGATACGCGCTGTTACATGAAACAGGAGGAGGGACTAGGAAAAAGATGTAAACTTGTCCTCCAAACATTACCAAAACACACAAATAAAATGCCACTCTCTTTCAACAGAAAGTGAGATTTACGATATGTACATGTAAATTAAAGGGAAAGACGTCTCTAAATATATATACATGTAATACTTCTGGTAAAAAATATCCTCTAAAACATGGTGGAATAAAACAATTTCACATATGTGATATGGAGCATCTATGTTTGTAATAATTTGGCTATTCAGAGTATTAAAGCACACTTTTTTAACCTGTGATCTTTCAATGCCTTATAGCAAAATTAGAACAATTATAGTAATACATAGAAACCATGTTGCCATTTACAATTCAAATGGCTGCTTAAGGAATAACTGATGCCTTCTCTCAGTAGAAGCATCTCTTCTGTGGACTGAATAAATGTATTCAAGCTTTCATTTCACTAGGAAATAGAGACATTAGTGATGCACGAGGCATACTGCAGTGGGGTGAATAACTGCTAATGAAATGTAGGAGGAACACTGAATAAGCTCACAAAAAATGCATGACTCCACAGGCCTCAAAACAAATCTTTGGTGGTAGCACTCGCCTTCAATAGCTCAGATTTTCATCAAAGTGCATGGATTTGCTAAGCAAGATGACTGTCTTTGCAGTAAAGGACAAAGTGATCATTGGAAAAGAGCAATGTAAGGGTACTCCTATAATGCTTACCAAGTGCACTGATACACCAACATTTTGTGAGACAGTGCATAAATACATTTTTGCGAAAAAACAAAATTGAAAGAACAACAAAGAAATGGATTTTTGCATTGAGCTTGAAGTAATCAAGTTTCTGTGTTTTGGATGTGTTCACACACAAGGATTATGCATTTAATTATGCATTTACAATAATTTCCCATGTAGGTATACATGTACCTTTACTTAATGGTATACACCTTGCAAGTTCTGCTGCACATTACTGGAAAACCATGTTTTAGGTACACTTTGCTAATATAAAATAAAGTTAACAATATGATTTAATATGTTAAGAATTTAGGTGACTTCTTTTTTATCTTTGTGCACCACTTCCAAAGTCTCCACAACAGACATATTTCTAGTTAATATACGCATGCAGTGGAGAGTTTCAATTTGATATAAGCCAGACAGACCATCTAAGAGCACCAATGTAAACTCCAGGCATAATTTAGTGCTTTCAGTGTGCTTTGGAAATGAGGCCCACTAGGTGTAGGAAATACCGTATATACTCGAGTATAAGCCGAGTTTTTCAGCACATTTTTTGTGCTGAAAAAGCCCCCCTCGGCTTATACTCGAGTGCTAAAAAAAAAATAAAAAAAAAAGACATGGAGGCTGGCATTTGGGGGCAGACATGGAGGCTGGCATTTGGGGGCAGACATGGAGGCTGGCATTTGGGGGCAGACATGGAGGCTGGCATTTGGGGGCAGACATGGAGGCTGGCATTTGGGGGCAGACATGGAGGCTGGCATTTGGGGGCAGACATGGAGGCTGGCATTTGGGGGCAGACATGGAGGCTGGCATTTGGGGGCAGACATGGAGGCTGGCATTTGGGGGCAGACATGGAGGCTGGCATTTGGGGGCAGACATGGAGGCTGGCATTTGGGGGCAGACATGGAGGCTGGCATTTGGGGGCAGACATGGAGGCTGGCATTTGGGGGCAGACATGGAGGCTGGCATTTGGGGGCAGACATGGAGGCTGGCATTTGGGGGCAGACATGGAGGCTGGCATTTGGGGGCAGACATGGAGGCTGGCATTTGGGGGCAGACATGGAGGCTGGCATTTGGGGGCAGACATGGAGGCTGGCATTTGGGGGCAGACATGGAGGCTGGCATTTGGGGGCAGACATGGAGGCTGGCATTTGGGGGCAGACATGGAGGCTGGCATTTGGGGGCAGACATGGAGGCTGGCATTTGGGGGCAGACATGGAGGCTGGCATTTGGGGGCAGACATGGAGGCTGGCATTTGGGGGCAGACATGGAGGCTGGCATTTGGGGGCAGACATGGAGGCTGGCATTTGGGGGCAGACATGGAGGCTGGCATTTGGGGGCAGACATGGAGGCTGGCATTTGGGGGCAGACATGGAGGCTGGCATTTGGGGGCAGACATGGAGGCTGGCATTTGGGGGCAGACATGGAGGCTGGCATTTGGGGGCAGACATGGAGGCTGGCATTTGGGGGCAGACATGGAGGCTGGCATTTGGGGGCAGACATGGAGGCTGGCATTTGGGGGCAGACATGGAGGCTGGCATTTGGGGGCAGACATGGAGGCTGGCATTTGGGGGCAGACATGGAGGCTGGCATTTGGGGGCAGACATGGAGGCTGGCATTTGGGGGCAGACATGGAGGCTGGCATTTGGGGGCAGACATGGAGGCTGGCATTATGGGCAGACATTAAGGAGCAGATATGGAGGCTGGCATTAAGGGGCAGATATGGAGGCTGGCATTATGGGCAGACATTAAGGAGCAGATATGTTGGCAGGCATTAAGGGGCAACTGAGGTAAGTCCAATGTTTCAGCAGGGAAGGGGCAGAGACTGGCAGGACACACATAGAGGGGGCAGACTGACTGGCAGGACACACAGAGGGGCACATTGGATACTGGGTGCTGGATACACATGATGATACAATTAATGACATTTTATTGGTATCTATTTTTATTTTGAAATTTACCAGTAGCTGCTGCATTTCCCACCCTAGGCTTATACTCGAGTCAATAACTTTTCCCAGGTTTTTGTGTGAAAATTAAGTGCCTCGGCTTATATTCGGGTCGGCTTATACTCGAGTATATACGGTAGGTACATTTTAATCAATAATCCTAAACAATCCTATAAATAAATAAATAAATACATACATACATACATACATACTTAAATATACAATATGTTTTAGCATATAATAGTCTAGTTTGAACTGGGGACACACAACCTATAATGCAATTATTTCAACATCCCCCTAAATACTGAATGTCATGACTGCTGCTGTATTATTAAGAGAGCATAATTGCTATGTAAGCTGTTATGTGCTTGCCAAATGGTCATTGGTGCAATATAGAACTAACCAATGGATAACCTGCACAGCATTTTGTAGTTATTGCATTTCATTTAGAAGAAATTAATCCTTGAAAAATGGTCTCCTTGAACTTCTCTTTTTTGTGTAAACAGTTTACTATTATTATTTGTAGTGCTGGCCATACAGCACATAACTCCAAAAAAAACCCTATAGAGAGGATAAAGACTTACTTTGCTCTAGTGATTCTTTCACTAAAATCCTCATTGTACTCCTAAAAGTCTCTTCACGTCTACATATATAATTGTAGCATAAAGCTGTAGAAAGAAATCCATACACACCTAAAACTCCGGTTGAGGGGTAAATACAGTCCAGAGCCTCACAATCAATTAATTGCATTAAAAAACGATTTAATCTTTGCAACCTTCGAATTCTTCATGAAAAGCAATCAACTTTAATTGCATTGTAATTGTCACTATGTACCAAAGTTATTAGGTTTGTCACATCTTTACAGTCGAGCCACAAGTTTTCCATTTGCTTTACATGCTGTAGAAACACGTCCTGTTGCATATTTTCAGTGTTACTTTATAATCCTCACAACATCTACTTGTCACATGTGGCTCTTCTTGTCTCACATTGGGTGTGTAAGTGGCAAATAGATAAGAAAAAGCTCTATATAGGTATATCATATATGCTTAAATGAATAAATCCAGATAAATATGTGTATAGAAGGAGCTGGGCAGTATCTCCGCCAAGATTATTCTCCACAGATGCAGAGAGAGGGCATCAGGATGCAGACCAGAAATGGAAGTGTAAGAAGTCAGCTGGGTAGGAGAACATGTTCCAGACAGTAAGTAACACAATCCCAGTGTCTCCAGAGTGTCAGCAGGGAGAGAAGGAAGAGCAGGGAGGACAAAAGGCGCACCCGTGTTTTAACCAGTGGTGTGATGAAGCTGGCAGCAGTAGATACAAAGACGAGCAATACGGCCATTAAGGCTAAAAGGACATTGATGAACTTCCCTAGTAAAGCCCGAGCATTGGCATTTTCCACCCCTTCCAGCTGCACAACCTGTTGTTGTTGTTGCTGTAACTCCAGTTTAGTGATACGGGTGAGGCAAGACTCCACTGCTTCCTGAAAAGAAAGAGACAGGGAATGAAGGTGTAGAGCATTTACTTATACACAATGATGGCAGCAAAGCTTTGGATAGTGGCCATCTTAATTCATCTATAAGATTCTGTGGCAGTGTGCAGAAAAACAACAGTCAAGCAACCAATTTAAGTGTTTTCACACAAAGATCCTCACATTACATTCATGGAAAATAATGAGATGATATTAAAGCGAAAACTGTATTCAAAATGTTAAAAGAAGACATTAAAATGCGGTTGGTTAGATAAGCAACTAGCCATGAATTTGTTATAACAAATAGATAAAGGAGCACAGGAACCAACAATGGAAAATGTCTTTATCCAAGATTAAAAACAGAACACCGGATTATAATTTCCAATTGATTTGTGTTCAGATTTGAGATTATTCTTGAGATATGTGGGGATCCACAATCGAAAGACTGTGATTGTGGTCTTTCCACTAAGCATTCCCCTTGATCCAACAGTCATACCCTAGCTTAAGCCTTACGACTGTGGCAAATGTATAGCGGATCTGAAGACTACATAAGTAGAGTAATCGGAACCTCTGTAATGTACACTGTAATATCAAATAACAACCATTTGCAAGGGCAACTCAGGCCCTGATGGAAGCTGATGAAAGGGCATTATCAGAAGTCTTGTAATGCTTTCCAATTCATTACCATACACAGAATGCAAAACAAATGTGATCCAAGTGTACAGGAATGAAAGGCAAATCGGATGTTAGCATCTGGTCCACACAGTTTTATCTAAATTACACTGGAAATATATTAAGAAATATTTTTCTGTAAAGGTAAAAAGTAGGAAAGAAAGTGTAGTTACAGCCTCTGGTGTAAATAAGGGGGGGTCAGTGCAGTATGCCATACGACACTTTCTGTGAGTCAGCTCTGAGTAAGAATACAGCTGCTCACAGACTTTTCAGATCCTGTGAGCGGCTGTATTTTTTACTCTGAGCGGGCTCACAGAAGTGTGTGGAAGCGGGTAGCTGGCTGTGCTGTGCTGTGGTAATAAGACGTCAGCGTGACCCAAGGTCACGTGCGCGTCATTAGATTGTAGAGCGCGCGCCGCGGAGGAACGAACAAGAAGAGACACAGGAAAGGTAAGTTTTCTATAGTGTTCTTTTATGCAGTTTGGGCATGGGGATTTGGAAGCCGCACAAGAGAGGGACAATAAGGATGAATGGACACATATAAAAGTGGGAGCAATAAGGCTGGTTGGACACAGGTGGGGCAACAAAGCTGGGTGATCTTATAAAGAGGGGCTATAATTAGACTGGCTGGACACAGAGAGGGGGCAATAAGACTGGGTAAACTGAAGTAGGGGAACAATATAGCTGAGTGTACACAAATAGAAGTGGGGGCGATAAGGCTGGCTGGACACATAGAAGGAATTGGCAATAAGGCTGGTTGGACACACAGAAGGAAGGTGCAATAAGGCTGTCTGGACACAAAAGGGGGGACAATAAGGCTCGTTCACCCCTAGAAACAGCCCTGTGAGGGAACTATCATTTTTTTTACCTAGCGGTAACCAGATCATTTATTTAAACATGAAGAGTTCAGTGTAGAAATCATGACCCACATGACACATACACAATGTGATTTCTCATTATTGACCTGTTTACTTTGCCAAACTCAAGACACATCTGGTGCTGAAATTTCCATACCCCCCACTTCTAAATTTCCACTTCGAGCACTGCACTAGCTAGAATGGGGTTTCCATTGAAAATAAAATTTGCACTAGATAGAATGGGATTTCCATAGTAGGTACTCAAAAGATCGGTTGGCACAAGGAAAGGTGTCACTGAAACAGGCCAGTTGGCAGGCGCATCTACCCTCTTAAAGGGCAGTAAACGAGGAAGGCACTCTTCTAGGAATAGTGTGGGTGACGCAGCAAGTAAACAACGCACACATAGACAATTTATAGCTTACGCTTGGGATGGTGCGTTGTTAGAGACATACAGATCGCATCGCGGGTAATATTGTAGTAGCTATAGGTTTAGGTAGCACAGTATAGGTATACCTAATAGTACCTAGTATTAATACATTTTTGTAAAAAAAACTGATAAAATAGAAAAGAGAAGAGAGCAGCAAACGTTGGTAATTAGGTATTTTTTAAAAACGAAAAAATTGTGTATACTCGTAATTGTCTCGTAATTGTTGTTGCTTTAGTTTAGTTTTACTTTGTCCAAGTTAGTAGTCTATAGGAGCCTCTGAACCTTCCAAAAAACAATATGTACATACTTACCTACCTTCATAAATAATGCAATTGAATTAGTAATACATGAATTACATGAATTTGAACACTCGTAATATACATAACTACTATACTTGCCTAATACAGTTGAATGGCGACTACCGTAAATTCTCAACAGCAGAGGTACGCCGACTCCTGTAGCCATGAAGATTTCATCACTGACAGAAAAGAACTTACTTCCTAAATCTACCTTTAACCCTCCCCTATCACCATTATGCGTAGCCTAACCGTAACCTTAACCTTCAGCCCTAACCTTCCACTTCTGGAAATGTAACACTATGTTCAAGTATACACATTGTAGACAGGGGGAGGCATTTCAATTTTACAGTATGGGAAGGGTTAGGCACTTCCCTACATCACACACAGAGATCCATGGGGAAAAGTTAAGGCACAGTTATAGTTAAGTCAGCTAAAATCCGTCCGTGAATAGAGAATGTCACGGAAATGCACAAGCCTATTGTGTGCTGACTTTAGCAACTCTGTCCATGCAGGAACAGTCCCATTGTTAATATTTTATATAAGTAGTTTTATGTGTATTGTTTGTTTGTTTTTTCATATCATAATTGTATGTAAATAGGCTAAATAAAAAATGTTTTTTGTATGTATAAAATTTTCAGTAAAACAAAATATATATTACAAATAATTGGCCTGATCCAGACCTTGTTAAGTGCATGATCTTAGTTACTCCTGGACTAAACCATGTTGATTTCAGGGGAGTCATATTTCATCTGTTGCGAACAGTATTAGTGTTGAGAGGTGATGTTTTCTATCCCAAGTCTACATAACAGTGTGATAGTAAAGCTGGTCAGTATCTGTGCACAGTAAGCAATTTAAAGATATATCCATGCATGCAAAGAA
>WWET01002566.1:0-14125 GCA_011038615.1 Limnodynastes dumerilii
GCTGGACATTTAAAGGGGCAGACAATGGAGACTTGTCATTTAAAGGGGCAGACAATGAAGGCTGGACATTTAAAGGGGCAGACAATGGAGGCTGGACATAAGGGGCACACATGGAGGCTGGACATAAGGGGTGGACATGGAGGCTGGATATAAGGGGCAGGCATGGAGGCTGGACTTAAGATGCAGACATGGAGGCTGGACATAATGGGCAGACATGGAGGCTGCATATAAGGGGCAGACATGGAGGCTGGACATTATAAGGGGCACACATGGAGGCTGGACATTATAAGGGGCACACATGGTGGCTGGACATTACAAGGGGCACACATGGTGGCTGGACATTACAAGGGACACACATGGTGGCTGGGTAATAGGACATTACAAGGGGCAGACATGGTGGCTGGACATTACAAGGGGCAGACATGGTGGCTGGACATTACAAGGGGCAGACATGGTGGCTGGACATTACAAGGGGCAGACATTGTGGCTGGACATTATAAGGAGCAGACATTGAGGCTGGACAAATAATAAAGAGGCAGACATGGAGGCTGGACATTACAAGGGGCAGACATGGAGGCTGGACATTACAAGGGGCAGACATTGTGGCTGGACATTACAAGGGGCAGACATGGAGGCTGGACATTACAAGGGGCAGACGTGGAGGCTGGACATTAAAAGGGGCAGACATGGGGGCTAGACATTACAAGGGGCAGACATAGAGGCTGGACATTACAAGGGGCAGACATGGAGTCTGTGTTCATTGGCTCAAAGCCCCCTAAAAAGTATTGCATTATGATTATTTTGGACTATGGTAGATCTCAAAAGATTTTTTTAAATTTAGAGTAGATCCCTAAGTCCGAAAGTCTGGCCACCCCTGCAATAAGTTATATATTACCAGACACTGGATCCTGAAGGGACCTACCTAACTGAGCATTTAGTAACAGGTCATAGAGTGAGAAAATCATCACTCTATGGAGCGGGCTTGTAAGCAAAGTCTCTTGATCTCCTTGGGTGCAGGGTGAGGTAGGGGCATATTTGTTAATAGAGGAAGTGTAAAGAGATAGTATTTTTAAGAAAATGAAAAGTATTTGGGAATTTCTGCTGTCTAAAGACATCCAAGTGTTCCCATTCTGAGGATCCTGTAAAACTGTATGCCACATGGACACAATGGGTGGGAAAAGGCCCTAGATCCACTAGTGGTGAAGGCACGGCATCCCAGAGAGGGAGATGGGGGAAAGCAGAGGGGAAGGGGGCTCTACGTGGTCTGCAGTTGTCCCATACTTAAGCTGTAAATGTCATAGGTTGTCTCATGCTGATAAGCAAAAAACTTAGATACAGGAAAGGGACATGACTACCTGGAGGAGCAAAGGCTTAGGTGGGTGGCCTGATAGTAGCACTTTAAATCAGGGTAGCCACTGAACCTTGTAACGTGAGTTTTCTTGAGAAGCACTATTCAGGTATGGAGGGGATGTTTGTTCTATGAAAACCTAGTTAGTGTACCCTGAATGTTTGCAAGCACTTGGGCTTGTACTTTGATTAATAGGGTCTGGAACACATGAAGCATGGTCATCTTAACTACGATAATCCTGGTCAGCCACAAAATGAAGAACTGAAACCATGAATAGAGGTCAAATTTTATTTTTGTCAGAAGGACCACATAGTTAGTCAGGAGTCTGTGAGGTTGATTCCCAGATATTGCAGTGCTGCCATTTGAAATGAAAGGTGGAAGCTAGGTTTTGACTATCTTAGGGAGAAGTATTCTGGAATAGCGCTTCTGATCTTTTAAAGTATATCGTTTTTTAAATATATTTTTGAATAACAAAAATACGTGCTCCAGGGCTGCAGTAAACCAGGCATGGAGTTGAGGTCAGAAATTATTTATGTATTTGTTTATTTATTTTTTTAAATAGTCTGCAGTGAAGCCATCAGGGCCCAGGGCTTTGCCTGATTTTTTTCAATTTAATATTTTCCTGGGAGATGGTCTCATTAAGTGATGTTGGATGGTCAGGGGTGTAGAGATGGCTATTAGGTCTGTGATTGGGGAGGTGGGATTGCTGGTGGTTGGGGAGGTTGTAGAGTTTTGTATAGAGGTCTGAAAATAGTTAAAGGAAGAGTAGAATACTGACAAGGGCAAGACTACAAAAGAAAGGGGGAAAAGAAAAGCTGAGACAGGAAAATCAAAGATGTAGGAACAACACAGATTTACAGAGTCTCAAAGTCCCACAAAATATTTGACAAAAAAATAAATTAACTTAGAAGTGCTTGTAACAGTGCTAGTGCTGGTACTGGTCTAAAATAGAGGGGGACCTCATGATGTTTTTAAATTTAATAATTTACTTAACTTTTTTTTAAGTCTAAGCATCTCACAGACAGTACTTTTTTAAGTTTTTTGTTTCAACAGCATAAGATGTATCTGTCAGTTCAGCCCATTATTCAAATTGTATTTTCTTTCCTGGTGCTGTCCAAACCAAACGCCAGTATGCCATGTTTCCTGGTGTCACCAAGTTTATAAAAATGTAATTTAAAAAAGAGAAACATTTAACATGGGTGTGGGTCACCACTGTGAATGGCCCTTTTGCAAAAGAGCCGTTCTCTTGGGAAATCAATTGCTTCTGCCTCGCAGAGGCGAAGCAATCAATCAACCAAAGAAAGAATATCCATTACCCTAACCCTCTAATTGCATTACTCTAACCATAATCTCTCTTCCCTGCAGCCTGACCCTAAGACTCCCCTTCCCTACAGCGGGACCTTAAGACTCCTCTACCCTCAGCCTAACCCAAAGACTTCCCTTTCATTACCCTAACCCTATCCTGATCAGCATACTTACCCATTCATAATATTTTTTCTAAAATAGCGATATTTTCGAATCAGAGACAGCCAAGAATTAGCTTTCGGCTGTGTCCATTTCTATAATAGCATTTTCTCAGTGGTGACTCCCACTGTTTAGTATACCATCCTGAAGTCTTTATTCTCATCTTCTTGGTGACATCCTTAGCATGAAAAATCTCATAACAAGCTTCGGAGAGATGCTGCATCTGTGTCCTCCTGCTGCTAATGACAGCTATGCCAGCATCAGCCCTCTATTTATAAGTTTTGACAGCGTCGGACTGTCACAGTTTATAAATAGAGGGCCGATCAATATGGGTTGGATAGAGTCTACCCTGCAAAAAGAGTCTAGGGTCGAAAAGCTATTCCAAACATGGGAGAGCTTTATTAATATTCTCTCAGAACCAATCAAAGAGAGAATATGGGAATTCCGAAACACTTATTGGTATGAGCTAACAGTGTATGCGCAAGACCCCCCAATCATTGTTGAGGAAGTAGTTAATAGAGCCAATTAATATGCATGACTCCAGGATATTTTTTTTTTTTTTTCTTGTTTTCTTTAAGTATATATTATATTATTAATATTTGCCAAACAATTGAAAATGATTTGGACAAAGGGCATATTAGTTTACCTGTATCTGTAGTCCGAATGTAATGGATATATCAGCTAAAAATCTGACACACCAGGCACGTGCTCCTGTCGTTGATATTATTTACTATACTTATAAAAATGGCCCTCCACTGCATTGGAGGTACTCACAGAACTTGTTGTTATTCAGGATGTATATATCTATGTTGTAACATTATTCATCCAAACTTCAATAATAAAGGTTAAATAAAAAAATAAAAAAAATAGAGGGCCGATGTGTATGAATGAATCTGCATGCCTGTCGGAAGTGAAAATTTCCCTGTGTGTACACATTTAAATCTGAGAGAAATAGCAAGTTACTGTGACAAATACATATATATGTGCACAGTTCTTTCTAGTTGTGTAGGTGACATTTTCATTCTGTACAACATTCCAGTAGCTACACTGCAGAAATTATTTAAGATACATTCATATGTCACTTACCTTTAAAATTCCCCCTTATTTTTTGGGGATTATACGGAGAACAATATATTTTTTTTACAAAGGTGTGCTACACTGTCAACTAAAAATATTTATTAATTTTTAGTGTTATTGATATGTCTATTAATCTACCTAACAGGGAAATTGGAACAATAATTAGATCATTAGGATGCTGCCCAACTGAAGGTGAACTACATGATATGATCGCAGAGGTAAGTTTTTTCTCTTCAGTGTTTTACAGTGCAATACACAATTTGATGGTATCACAAAAAGTCATTTGCTTGTCAGTCAGCTGTTACAAACTTCTATTCTTTGTGAAATCAAATTTATAATTTTTCTTGCTAAATAAAACAATGAAAGAAAAAGTAGTTGCAATCCTGGACTTGGAGAAAAAAAACACCAAAATGAAAAGAATAAAATTAGAGCATGACAGACATGACAATGAAAAAAATGACATGCACGTTCAAATCCACAATAATTGTAATAATGATAATCAGGCTTTTACTAATACAAAGTCATAATTAACTTTTGGTGCTCCAAAAGGTAAGAATGTAAACTACCCCAACCTTTCCCCTAATTCTAACCCTAATCCTCCTCTTTCATTACCTTAACTCTAACCCTCCCTTCCCTGCAGCCTGACCCTAACCCTTCCTTACCTGTAGCCTGACCCTAACCCTCCCTTACCTGTAGCCTGACCCTAACCTACCATCTCCCGCAGCCTAACCCAAACCCACTATTTCCAGCAGCCTGACCCTAAGCATCCCTCCCCTGAAGCCTGACCCTAACCCTCCTTTCCCCGCAGCCTGACCCTAACCCCGGAGAGGTTACTCACCTTTCCCGTGGTCCGGGGCCTGCGGTAGCGACGGCAGCGTTTCCGAAACGGAATTGGTGAGTATGCTGATAGGGGTTAGTGCTGCAGGGGAAACCCCTGATCCGCTGCATTGGCTCTAGTTATCATACATGGAAGAGTTGCTGGGCTGTACAGGTATTTCCCACGGCTGCACGACTGCCTTTCATAGAACAGTGGAGTAGGGGATTCAAATGACCTGTACAACCCAGCACCAATATGCCCCAGCTCCTGTGATTCTCCCAGGAGTGCGAGGGTGTCTATCTTCATGACATTGGGTGAGCTGTGCTTCTGACTCAAGAGAAGCTTCTACAGGTGGATTATCGGTAAAATAAGCTCTATTTACACTTTTTCAAATTTTTAACACAATTACAAATTTGTGTGTGTGTGTGTTTGTATATTTAATTTTACTGAGCGGATCTTCTTCTCCCTGCCCCCAGTCCTGTGTGGTGGGGTTGCGGCATACGGATTTGATGGGCCAGCCCCTTTCACTAACTGCTGTACAAAAGCCCTTACGACACATAACATCTAGCGTGCACATGCACCGATGTTATTTGTCAAGGGGACCTACACAAGAGACATTTCTGAATTTGGTGCAATATTCTTGCATTAATAATGCAGGGCCTGATCCTGACTTAACTTTGAATGTAGCTCCACTGAGTCAGGGACTGATGTGACTGGGAAATATGCTCTGTAAAGCGCTGTGGAAGATTTGTGGCGTTATATAAATAAGTACTACAGCCAGGCTATTGTACACTACGTTAAACAGCGCTGCTACTTCTTATATGTTTACTTTCAAAGGTTCTGTATCAATAATCACTGAAATAAAATTACTGGGTCCTCTAAAACAACAGCAACAGAAATACAATCATTTAAAGTACAGATTCCTTATAGTTCTTCCAGGAAATTAATGCCTTATAATAAAGGAGTTAAAATATGGATTAGTGATTGCTAATTATTATATCTTAAGATCTCTATGGGTCCACAATGATACCTGTATTGATATCTATAACTTATGCATCAGAAAATGAAGTTAAAAATACAGAACAGTAAACAGTATATCAATAAGTAATTCACCACAGTTCAAATTTTTTTGATGATGACAGTCTGAATAAATGTGACGTTAAACAATGTTGCAGTCAACTTGATACACTTTCAAATCCTCCCAATCTGTGTCAAATATAGTTCCTGTGTTCGGAATAATAGTTATTAAGATGTAGGGAAGGATTACAATTGTGGGTTTTAGATTATTCTTTCTATGTTTGTTTTGTGTATATGTTTCTAACATCATTTTGAAGACAGCCCACTTTTCTTCTGTATTTTTTTCCTTCCAAAACTGAATCCCAGTCTATGTCTTTTATAGACTTCTTTAGCATATTAAAATTAGCTTTCTAAAATAGTTGGGAACCTGCTGGAAAGGATACAAACAGATAATATACAGGATTTCTTGATGTGCAATAAGATTATTAGTGGGAATCAGCATGGATTTGTGAAAGATAGGTCATGCCAAACTAACCTAATTATGAGAAAGTTAGTTTGAACTTAGACCAGGGTAGTGCAATAGATGTGGTCTACTTAGATTTTGCAAAAGCCTTTGCTACAGTGCCACACAATAGATTGGTCCATAAAATAAGGGAACTGGTTCTAGGAAACAACATTTGTTCTTTTACCAAAAAATGGTTGGAGAATAGGGAACAGAGAGTTGTGATAAATGGAACTTATTCTAATTGGTCAAAAGTTTTAAGCAGTGTACCTCAAGGTTCTGTGCTGGAACCACTCCTTTTTAATATATTTATTAATGACCTTGGTGATGGTTTAGATGGCAAGTTCTCAATTTTTGCAGATAACACTAAACTATGTAAAGTAATAGAATCTGAGCAAGATGTAGCGTCTTTGCAGAGGGACTTGAGTAAACTGGAGGATTGGAGGCCAAATGGAAGATGAATGTATAGATAAATGTAAGATTATGCATTTAGGGATCAAAAACAAGCATGCAATCTATAAATTATATGGGGTAAATTTAGGAGAATCTTTAATGGAGAAGGATTTGGGAGTGCTTGTGGACAATAGACTTAGCAATAGTGCTCAATGCCAAGCAGCAGCTGCAAGGGCCAATAAAGTATTAACTTTTAATAAAATAGAAATAGAAATAAGTAAAAAATAGGGCGAAATATTCAAAAATATATATGTATAATACACGCTGCAATAATGTTGTAAAATAATCTGTATAATCCAAATATCAATGGTCAGAAAGCGTATCAAGCTAAAAAGGGTGAATGAACATAACAATTTACCATTTTCTATATCACAGTAGGTGTGCACTATTAAATGATCCGCTTTTTCTTCTTTTTTTGTATCTATATATGTTTGGATCATCTGTATAGGAGCACCCTCCCAGCATTGTCTGGTTATCTGTTTGTAATACAATCATATTGTTTCAGTCTGTGCGGTCCTTCCTTCCTATCCTCCCCGTTCCCTTATTATCTGATTCATAAAATATCCCAGTCTGCAAAAACTAAGTCATTCATTATTCATGTCTGTCTCGGCAGGAAACAAATACAATATGGCATAAAATCAGTCAACATTAATACTGGTTTTCAAAGCAAGCTTACAAGTATACAGGACCAAATGGCCTGTTATCTGTTCAGGACTGTATTGAGGGTTATCATGTGAGGGAAGGCCATGACGCCGCGTGCCGCTCTCCAAGCCATCAACACTTGGCCTTTCTATATGACCAAAGCAACCGCAGAGCATAACACGTAGTATGTTGGATTGAATTTAGTAATTTTGTTTTTATTGAAACCGAAAGAGTATCTATGTAGGATACCCATATTGCAAACAAATTATTGACCCTTTTCTCTTTGTCCAATAACATTTCCATCCAACCCATTACAAAAATGTTATGTTATTTCTCTCTAAACAAACATAGTAGCGGTGTGGATCTGTGAGTCCACATATGTAAAAGTGATTTTTTCACTGCTGAGCTAACATAATGTACCAGCTGTCTACAGCTGCGTGGTACTCTCTGATCCCATGGAAGAATACCAAACAGCACCCATTATGGGCTTAATGGGAAGTAGTTTACCAGATTATCTTCAACATATTTTTTAATTTGTATCCAGAACCCCCTGACTAACGGACATGCCCATAGACAGTGAAAGGTGTCTGCCTCCTGGCCAAAACATTTAGCACATGTATGATCTGTGGAAACCCCCGCCAGAAACCTCCTATGTGACTCCCCCTAAATTCAACATGGTTTAGCCCAGGTGTAACTAAGTTAATGCACTTAACAAGGTCTGGATCCAGCCCAATGTCCATATAACCAATAAACAAATGCTAAAATAATAATGATAATAATAAGGATAATTATAAATCTGGATAAAAATCATTTACAGGAACCATTTCAATGTAAAGCCTAAATTATGACCATTAGGGGCCATACACTGCATTTAAAAAAAAATTAATTTCTGTTTTCGCTAGTACTTCCGTTATATCATTTTTCCTCCAATGGCTTGATACTTTCTCGATCCCTATAATTTTGGTTATAGCTGTTGTAGAACATTGGTGGCTATTTTTGAAATGTGCCAACAGGGCATGGTTTTCAAATCCTTTTTAATGTTTCTTATATATTCGCCCCATTTTGTCTTCGGTGGTCTGGTTGTCTTCTTTATATATTGTTTTTTACATGTGCACTCAATCAGATAGATTACATTTACAGAAGAACATGTAATAAACTCTTTAATTGTGTGTTTTTGACCGGTTTGTGTGGAATTTACTGAAATGTTTTTAGAAGGTTGTTTGGTATGTGTCCGACAGGCCATACACGTCCGACACCTATGAAAGTCTTCAGTTTTTATGGATCCTACTGGTACTGACTCTTTTTTTTTGTATGCACTAGATGTTAATTTAACTCTCAAATTCCTTGCTTTGGTGTATATAAATTTTGGTTTTAGAGGGTTAGAGGGATTTTATTTTCCAATGAGGGATCTTTTAAAAGGATTTTCAAGTTATCTCTAATTATGTTCTCTAAAATCTTATGTTCTACATTAAATTGTGTTATGAAAGGTACTACGTCCAGATCCGCTGTATTCTTTTTTGCTTTTGGTTGGAGTGTAGTTCTTCACTCTATTGATCTTAACTAAGGACGATTGGAGTTCTTTATCATTATATCCCTTTTCTTCAAATAAACGTGACATATTTTCTGCTTGTGTTTCAAAAACACTGAGATCTGTAAAATTCCTCCTTAATCTCCTAAACTCATTATAAGGGACATTTTTAAGTCCGTTAACGTGATGGCAGCTGGATTGTTCTATGTAATAATTTTTTATTTTAATTAATTCTATTCCTTCTAAAATAAAGTTCTTAAAATCCTGATCCATTTGTTGTAAAAAATGTTCAACAGCCTTAAGTCCCTCAGTGTGTTCAATAATCATGTAAAGGGACGACACGTCCGCCGTCACTAGAATTAACTCTTCTCTCCATTTTCTATTTTATGTATTACCTGCACACTATCTTTCGTGCATGCAGAAGTGATTTGTCCCAAGGGTTGTAAGGTGATATCTATATATTCTGAGAGTTTTGCAGTTACAGAGTTTATTCCAGCGACTATCGGTCTACCAGGAGGATTAACCGCGTCTTTATGGACTTTCGGTAAGATATAGAGGACTGGAATAGTAACCTCTGAAGCTTCTAGGAATTTTCTTTCTTTATCAATAATGGTTTTATTTGTATGATGTCGGTTGATGAGGTTGTTGTAATTGGTAGTTATTCTATTAGTGGGGTTAGAATTGATTCATGACAACTATTCCCCCTCCCTTATCCACTGGTTTTGTTATTACATCTTTATTGTTGCTTCTTTTTTTCTTCTTTTTACATTTAATTAGTGCTTCATCTAATTCTTTGATCACTACTTTAGTAAAGGTATCTACAAAGTTACCCCTATACTGTATGGGGATAAAATGGGATTTAATTTTAAATTTTTTCTCTCTTTCATTGGTGTCTACTTTTTCCACATTTTGTGTTTCTTTTGGTTGAGATGCAAAGAATCTCTTCAGACTGAGCTTTCTAGCAAATTTATGAATATCTATGAAACTATTAAAGTGATGTATGTGATAGTTTACAGTTTAGTCTGCCGATGAAGTTCTCATTTGGCTCACTCTGTCATCCATCATTAGATTACCGGCTGACTATCTATCTTTTGTATATATATTAGTGATTTATCTGCTTTATATATAACTTGTTTGGTTTGCTGTTATCTTCTCTAATTGTTGGGACCACAGTTTAATCTGTATATTTCGCTGGATGGTGTCTAGTTTTTAATTACATGTCTATTTATGTGATACAATAAAAATGTTTTTTATATGGCAGTAATTAACGTGTAGAGGTCTTTTCTATCTGGGTGTGCACCATTTAAAGTTGCTGCTTTCTTTCCTAATTGGTGGAAAAATTTTGTATATGATTACAATATTAGCAACTTATATGTAGCACCCTTTTGTTATTAATGTATATATTATTGAGATACTTTATATCTACCAGTGCAGCCTATATTTTTTTGTTGATGTATGTGATTGGTTGGGGCATATTTAATTCCTTTTTTTAGGACTGATTCCTCCTCTGGTTTTAACACGTAATAACTCAAATTATAAATCCACCCTAAGTTTGATCATTTATTTTTTCTTTTTGAGGATACATTTTTTCTTTTGTAATTTTTCTTTTTTTTTTCTAATCTTAATCCTATATTGTTTCCTATGATTCTTAATTTTAAGACCACTTACTTTACCCCTTTTACCCCTTTTTTTGTTTTCTTTATTTTTCTTTGTTTTGGGGTTGGCCTTCCGAAAATCCTTATTCTATGTACTCGAGTGAGCTTGTGGGTTTTTATTCAAGTGTCTTTTGTTTCCATTTGTTTTTTGGTTATATTGTGGTCATGTGTTTGCTAAGTTTGGTATTTGTTGGTTTCTAAATTCCCCTGATCTTAAATAGTAGTGTAGGCCATCTCTGGCCGTATTCTTAACTGCTTCTGCATATATACGGGGAGAGTGGGATCCTGACCTATAGTGTATACAGTCCCTGTTATGTCTAGTTCTATCTGAGCTCCTACTCATTTCTTGTCTCTTTCCCTTCTCTTCTGTATTTCTACTCCTTGGATCACTAGACCTTTGTTGGTCTAGTGATCTTTTACCTCTATTGATGTCTCTGATTTCTCTCCTCCTAGATGGAGATCTATATGTACTGGCCCCACTCCTAGATCTAGTACGGAAGCTGTAATCCACTCCTCCCATCATCCCTTTCTATTATATGATCTTCCTGGTGATGGTGTGGTTCTTCTCTATAGTTCCTCTCCTCACTACGTCTATGTTCTCTCCTCTGTTCCCTGTGTGTTCTATTATCAAAATCCTCCTCATTTACTGCTATATTGTTTTTCCTTGATATGTCTCTCAAGAATTGACTCCATTTCATGTCTTTTAACTCTGTATATTATCTGTTCTTCTAGTTGTTTTTCTTTAACGATTAATGCCATAAGTGCAAAGGAACATTCATTTAAAATTTTGTCCCATTCAATGATGAAATTCTCATTTTGTAAATTATAAGATGGTTCTTTTTCTATAATAAGACCTTTGGGTATCTGTTACGATTGGCCACTGGGGATTGCACCTACAGTGGGGAACCGCAGCGTGGTGTGCTGACTGGAACCCAGGTACTCTCCGGAACCCTCACATACAGTACACACAAGACCAGATATAAAGTAAGGCAAACAGGTTTATTGGTCAAGTACTGAATTCTCTCAATAGTAAGCAGCATATAAATATTACAAACTGCAATATCTGAACTTCCAAATAGGTGAGCACAGAGGTAAGTAATACACCCAGGGAAATACAACAGATATACTACGAATACTGAGATTAGTGCAATGTGCACTACAGGTCCCAGCAATACAGAGAAAAGTACAGATGGTAAGTACTGAGTGGAAGCAAGATGGAAAACTACCAAACACACTGCAAGATGTTATAACAGCGGAGCAATGCTCTAACGATACACACAGCTAACACACTGGAGAATAATAACACAGTGGCATACAAGGCTGATGACTAAATACACTGCTAGATGGTACTCGCAGGCTGGATACACACACAGCAAACACACACTGGAGAAGAACTACACAGTGGAGGATAAGGCTGGCGGCTGAGTAACTGCAGATGACAACAGCAGAACCCTAACCAACGTGGCAAGGCTGGAACACGAACTCACTGCAAGACAGGAGACGCTAACACACGTGGCCAGGTAAACAAACACACTACCGCAAGATGGCACAAGCAGGTACTGTGAAAACCAACATGGCAATAACACACGATCACTCACTGCAGATGACACAAGCAGGAGGCAATAAGCAACTGTGGTAGATGACACACACACGCCTGAACAGTCGGGGCAATGCAGGATGGTATGCACGCAACACTCAAACCAGCAAGTGGAATGGAGACCGGACCTGTCCAGGACAGAGGCCGATGGCGAGAGCAGCAAGCCACTCACGCTGCGCACCTTACCACACAGAGGGTACAACAGACAACGAAGAGAGGTATAACCAGGCAAGGGGTAACACTGGGAAACAGCGTAACAGGGTAGCAAGAGCAAAAAGCACTTATCAGGCACACGATGTCAGCGAGCATAAAGCAAGGACCAGACGCTATAACCGACGGTGTGCAGATCCCAGCAGCAGCTATTTAAAGAACCCCCCTCCAATCAGTGAGGAGGGCCTGACACACCTCCAGAGCTAATAGCTGCAGCTGGGAATGTGCAGCTAGCTGCACAGCTAGCAATGGCAGATACATAGCAGTAAAATAGGCAGGCATAAAATGAATAGAACAGTAAAATAACAGAACAGAAATACAGACATGTTAACGGAGTGTAACAGTACCCCCCCCTTGACGAGAGGCCAAAGGACCTCTCATACACGGTTTGTTAGGAAACCTGGCATGAAAACGTCTTTTAATACAGTCTGCATGTACATTGGTCGAGGGCTCCCAGGAGCGTTCTTCTGGCCCATATCCCTTCCAATGGAGAAGGTAGTGTAGTTGTCCTTGTACCCATTTGGAGTCAATTATGTCCTCGACAATGTACTCTGTCTGACCGTCAATTACCACTGGGGGTGGTTTGGCCGGAGGAACATGTCCAAATTTACTAGAAACTTTCACCGGCTTAAGCAAGGAAGCATGAAATGTATTCGGAATGCGCAGATTTCTGGGTAGTAACAGTCTGTATGCCACAGGATTTATTTTTTGAATGATTTTGTATGGACCAATGAACCGGGGACCCAGTTTAAATGATGGTTGTTTAATCTTTATGTTTTTTGTGGACAGCCAAACTCTGTCCCCCACCTTGAGTTTGGCTGGTCTCCTGTGCCTGTCCTCTCTGTTCTTCATCCGGAAAGCTGTCTGTTTTAATGAATTCACGACTTTTTTCCAGATGGTCCTCAGTTTCTTGGTAGCATTTTGAGCATCCTGATCAGTAGCGGGAATAATGAAAGAGTTTGACCTGGGATGAAAACCTTGAACACAGAAGAATGGTGATGTATGAGTAGATGAATGACATGAATTGTTATAGGCAAATTCTGCCCACGGAAGATTGTCTGTCCAGTTGTCTTGAAATTTGGATGTAAAGCATCTGAGGAATTGTTCTAAGGATTGATTGACACGTTCTGTCTGACCGTTGCTTTGGGGGTGGTATCCGGATGAGAGACTGATGTTGATACTCAACCCCCTACAGAATGCTCTCCAGAATTTGGCTATGAACTGAGGACCGCTGTCCGACACGATATCAGTAGGCAGTCCATGAAGTCTCACAATGTGTTTGCAGAACAGAGAGGACAGGACTTGAGCGTTAGGGAGTTTGATGAGGGGGATGAAGTGTGCCATTTTAGAGAATCTATCTACCACTACCCAGATTGTGGTACAATTGTTAGAGGAAGGAAGGTCCGTGATAAAGTCCATAGATAGATGTGTCCAAGGTCTGCTGGGGATGGGTAGTGGTAGTAGATGGCCGATGGGACGATTCCTAGGAGTCTTATTCCTGGCGCAGGTCTCACAAGATTCCACGAATTCCCTTGTGTCCTGCTGGAGTGTGGGCCACCAAACGGTTCGAGACATGAGTTCTATGGTTCTCTGGATGCCAAGATGACCCGCAGATTTAGTGGCATGATTCTGGGTAAGAACCGATTTCCGCAGACTTTCAGGAACAAACAGTCGATTCTCCGGTTTTCCAGCAGGACATGGGTCTTGGGCATTCAGTAGTTGTTCCTGTAGGTCTTGAGTATAGCCCACAATTAGCTTTTCTGCTGGGATCACGGGTTGTGGAGAGGTGTCAGTTGGCTGTACACTTTGAATGGA
>WWET01002566.1:23167-40013 GCA_011038615.1 Limnodynastes dumerilii
TAGGGGGAGGAAAAGGGGGGCATGTATGGGGAGACCGCTGGCATGAAGGAGAATGCACTGTTAAAAAAAAAAAAAAAAAAAAAAGGATATTTTATATTTTAACTAAAAAATAAAGAAAGATATTTTAAACATTAAAAACTGTTAAAAAAAACCAAGAAAAAAAGATAAACTCACCTGTCCGGGAGATGCGTCTGACTCAGCCTAGATATAAAGACACTGCTCAGAATTTAAGGCCCATTTATTTAATATACAACGGACACTTAATTTTTCAATGTTTTATTTCTTCTGTGACTTGATTATATACAAAATACATGGCACTACATTAGACACAATACAATATTTAAGCATAAATGTGTTCTGCACTGTAATATATTTATCTAAATATCTTTATCTAGAAATCCACAGCTCTTTCAAAAGCTTTAGTTTAAATATACAGATACTTGGAATCAATGTGGAATATACAGTGGTTGGACAATGAATTAGGAATTTTTTAGTTTCTTGTAATATTTTGATTAAATAATGGTAATACAGTAGAACCTCGATTATCCGTGACTCGATTAACCAGCAATCGGATTATCCGTGCTGCTGAGCTCAGCAGACATGCCTGTAAAACGGGGGGGCGTGTCCTGGATGCCGAGGAGAATGGAAGCACAGTGAAGGAGCTCCTCCGTTTGCACAGCCATCTACCTGCAATTTGGCCATTACAACAACCCTGGACCCACTCCTAACACTGCCCTGCACTTGTACTAGCATTCACTGTACTGTATTCAATACTGTTTCAAATATCCGTGCTTTACGATTATCCAGCCGAAGGGTGCCAGTCATTAGCCCGGATAATCGAGGTTTCACTGTACTTTAAATAAACCTTTTTTTTTTTAAGCATAAATTAGGTTAGCATATACCACTACTCGTGCTTGGTTAGACCACCTTTAGCTTTGATAACGCTTCTTATTTGGTGTGGCATGCTCTCAGTGTGTTTCTTAGCTAACTTTTTGATCATCATGATGCCAAAAAATTAAGTGTCAAACCACTGTACACAAAATGGCAGTAACACATATCACACCTTGATGTTTTTTAGTGGCATCATCTATTCCATCTTATCTTTGGAAACTTACTAATGGCGGACCGTATTCAGACTTCATAACGGCAGGTCAAGGTGCCCTCCAGATGTTACGCTAGGGCGGCGGGAAATGGAAATTGGCTGTGCTTCCCTTCCGCCAACTAAAGCCGGCGGGGGGAAGCATGGTAAGTGTACAGTGTGGGAGGGGGCTCCCACACTGTAGCGGATCAGCGGTCGTACAGACTGCTGATCCGCATGTTTCAATTAATGCAGGCTTATGGCAGCATAAAACAAACAAAGAAAAATACCAGCGCTAATCCAGGAGGACACTTATGGGCAAAAACAGCAGCCAATAGTTCAGGAGTGGTGCCACACTCCAGACAAAACAACACAATAACAGGATTGTAAACAAACAAGTTCCGTGAGAGACACTTTGTATCCACATAGTGGCATATTCTTCTCGGAAACCTTTCTTTGAGATTATTAATTGAGATCCTTTATTCATCCTGGAACTTTTGTTTGAGAGTGCTGGTATAGATCTTAATGAATGCAATATCTCTATGATATTGATACTCACTCATTATTTCTTTGGAATTAAATAATTGTTTTTATGAATTTGTTTGTATTATAATAAATATTGTTTTTATCTATAATTACTGTGGACATCTTAGATAATTTTTTTTAAGATAATTAATTTTTATCTTTAGGGTGATCACAAGCGCCTAGTGTGTGTTTTTTATTATGGCAGCATAAGCCCTCACGACAGAGGGGAGTGACAGGGGGTATGCACTACCCTCTGTCTCGCGTACTTACAGACCCCCACATGCACAGAAAGCGTGCGGGGGTCTGAATCTGGTCCGGCATTATTAAAGTCTCTCTCCCATAAATTTACAATTAATACAGCTGTGAGTCCAAGGGATTGTAAAAGTGTTCTGTAAATTTTGCAACCTAAATAACTAGGGGCCTGATTAAAGAAAATAGCTGACTTGCAGTAGTTATTCTTCCACAACGGAACACAGAAGCCCAATGCTGCGTTCCATGCGGAAATCAGCATCCATGCGTAGGAGAGCTCCTATGTGTGGTATTAGCCTTAGCCTTCTGTACATTAGCCTTAGCCATATAATATGTTGCAAATACATAATATCAAAACAAACCAACAATTGGTGTTATTTCATCGGAACACACTTAACCCCCTAGTCAAAATTTGTGCAGTTCAGACATAAATTTATATACAGGATTTTTTGTAAAATGTTTCCATAATGTATATTTCAAAATAATCACCCTCTGGGCACTGATTCAGAGTTAGGAGTAATTTAAAAAACCAATACAAAATACATTAACACATGATATGATTTAATCGCAGCAACAGATACTTGGCAGTGCTTACTCAATCCCTTTTATAATACTTTTTATGTAAAAATAAAATATATATTTTACAATTACACCTGTTACAGTATCTCTCATGCAGAGATTTAGGACCGGATTCACACTTAAAATTCAATATAAAAAAAATACAATAAAGTGAAGCAAGCACAAAATGCGATGTGTCAAGCTTGGCAGATCAGGGAGGAGGGGATAAAGCGCAGTGAGAGGGAGCCACCAGGTGGGGATGGGGTAAAAGGGTAGCAGGGGGGGACAAAAGGGTGCGAAGTGAGGGGGGAATGGTGGAGGAGGGAACAACACTAGGATGGAGGGCCCTGCTCACATGAGCTAACACCCTAAGTGGGTGGGATGAACTTACAGAATACATAAGGAGGGGGAGGGAAGTGGACTGCTGGTGTGAGCGGAGGAGAGAGGGAAGGAAGGAAAAGAAGGGATAGATGTAGGATACAGTGAGCATGTTAAGTGGAGGATGTTAAATGGAGGAGGGGTAGGCTAGCCTGAACAGGTGCGTGTTTTGTGAGAGCTTGAAGACCTGCAATGAGGGGAGAGTCTGAATGAAGAAGAAAGGTCATTCCAGTGCAGAGGTGCAGCACGTTAAAAGTCCTGGATATGGGCGTGAGATGTTTTGATCAATAAGGAGGTCAGACAGCGCTGGTTAACAGAACGGAGAAGGTGGGAAGGGGTATGCATGTTGATGAGGGAAGAAAGGTAGTGGTTGAGGAGATGGGCTTAAAGGTGAGGGTAAGGAGTTTAAAGAGAGGTCTGAAGCAGACAGGAAGCCAGTGGAGGGTTTGACAAGGAGAGGCCGAGGTAGAGCGACGTGAGAGGAAGATGACTGGAAGCAGCATTGAGTATAGATTGAAAGGGGGCAAGATGGGTGAGCGGGAGACCTACGAGGAGGAGGTTACAGTAGTTGAAGCGTGATATGACTAGAGAGTGGATGAGGGTTTTAGTAGCTTTATTGGTAAGGAAGGGACGAATACGTGCAATGTTGCGTAGGTGGAAACGACAAGAATGAGAGAGGGCAAGGATGTGTGATAACATACCTAAATATATGCATGCTGGGCTGGATTCAGAGCTCCGGCTGCAATGCAATTGAGGCCGGAGTTCTGCGAAAAGTGTTACTGCGCATGCGCAGTAATTTTGGAACGTAATCTGCGTTACTTCTTGCAACGTAGATTGCGTACACGCGGTCTTTAAAACCGCATGTATGCAATCTACGTTGCAAGAAGTAACGTAGATTACGTTCCAAAATTACCGCGCATGCGCAGTAACACTTTTCTCAGAACTCCGGCCTCAATTGCATTGCAGCCGGAGTTCTGAATCCGGCCCGCTGTGTTTGCAGCTTGCCAATTTTTCTGTTTGCAATTTAAACTGGGTACACACTATACAATTATCAGGGCAGATCATTAAGTGATCAGACTGACAATTGTACAGTGTGTATGCATGAATGAGCAGTGGATATTGGTTGGGAAATCACATTGGGTGTACTGTGCAAGATATTAAATTCTCTTTGCAGTGATATCAGTTAAAAAAAAGTGTGTATACTCATTTGACCTACAGGTGTTTCATCATTTTATAATTTATCTTCCACTACTCATAGGATCTATCAAGTGGAGTAGGGTTCAAGTGGTGCAGGTCCCCCCCTTCTCCCCTCTCACCTAACACCACCAGCGCTAGGATTTTCCAGGCTACTGAAAACATAGAAGCAGCATGAGGCAAGATTTTAAGCACCCACAAGTCAGTTGTCCTGGGGATTAATAACAGTGTAGGTTCTCCCTCCTAGATATAACGGTCACGAACTGCAAGGTTTTGAGGGACCTGTCCCTGGTTCCAAGGGAAACGACAGACGAGCAGGAGTAAAGTGGAATAGTGGACTGGAGTTGCAGGCAGGACCGGACTGGAGTTGCAGGCAAGACCGGACTGGAGTTGCAGGCAAGACCGGACTGGAGTTGCAGGCAAGACCGGACTGGAGTTGCAGGCAAGACCGGACTGGAGTTGCAGGCAAGACCGGACTGGAGTTGCAGGCAAGACCGGACTGGAGTTGCAGGCAAGACCGGACTGGAGTTGCAGGCAAGACCAGGACGGCAAGACCAGGACGGCAAGACCAGGACGGCAAGACCAGGCAGGACAAGGATAAGACCAGGCAATGGATCAGACAGGACCAGGTACGACCAGGCAATGGATCAGCCAGGACCAGGATTTGACCAGGCACGACCAGGCAATGGATCAGGCTTAACCGTAGAGCAACAGTAGCCTTGAACTTGATGCTAGGCAGGTTTGACTGGGTAGCAACAGTAGGCTAAACTGTATAGCAACAGTAGGCTTGAGCTAGGTGCTAGACAAGCTTTACTTGAATGTAACAGGCAGGTAAAACTGTATAGCAACAGCAGCTTGAACCAGATACTAGGCAGGCTTGACTTGAATGTAACAGGCAGGTAAAACTGTATAGCAACAGTTCAGCAGACAGGCCAGGGTTGCAGAATTGCAGGAGCAGAGATCCAGGCACTGCTGGGACCAGTGGTGCAGCGATGCAAGGCAGACAGGTCAGTTGCAGAAGCAGATATCCAGGCACTGCTGGGACCAGTGGTGCAGCGATGCAAGGCAAACAGGTCAGGGTTGCAGGAGCAACAGGATCAGCAGACAGAATTAGAAGGCAATCTCAAGATAGCCAGACACCTCGAACGAACAAGTAGTTGCTATAAGACCAAGTTGATCTGGGAACAGCATGGACTGTGCACAGAGTTTAAATAGCCCGCCCAGTGCACAGATTGGCTGGAGGAATCATGTGTGTGCAGAGGAGCACCTGAGTGGCTACTGGGAATCACCTGACAGGAGGCAAGATGGCGACTCCCATGCACCAGAGAGGTAATGATGCAGATGCCTAATCCCAGATACAAGCACACATGCTTTAATGGAGACTTTTGCAGGATGCTGCCACCACTGGAAGTGGCTCCTCAGGAGGGCTGGAGAATGGTACATCGTGGGGAAGCTGCTGCCAGACGGCAGTTGAAAGCTAATTTTCAGCTGTCTCTGTTTTGAAAATAGCGTTATTTAGAAAAAATTTAATGAATGGGTAAGTATGCCAATCAGAATACTTACCATTCATTCTTCTAAAAACACCGCCGCAGACACGCCACACCAACCAGACAGGTAAGTAGCACTCTATAGGAAGTTTTAGGGTTAGGCTCCAGGGAGGGGATTCTTATGGTTTGGCTGGTGGGAAGGGAATCTTAATGTTAGGCTGCGCAGAGGGGAGTCTTAAGGTCATGCTGCAAGGAAGGGAGGTTTAGGGTCAGGCTGCTGGGAAGGGAAGGTTAAGTTACCCTGCTTCCCACATCCCACTGGTATTGGCTGGTTGTGCCCAGTATGGTGGGACTGACATTTTTTTGCTTGTCAACCTGTCTGGATGAACCTGCCCTGGTCTGTGACTGTGTGGAATCATAGTGGGGGTACCATCTCTGTTGTTCCAAAGGGCCTGGCTGGTAAAGCCTAGTGTTGGTATTAGCAGAATCAGGGGGAACCCACATAACTAGTACCGCTTTTCCAGTACCGGCTCAATACTTGTACAGTACTAGTTTACTATAGTGGGGGACTTTTATGTTGATCTTTTAAAATGTATAAATTAATTAATAGATTTTCTTTCAGACCATTTAATGTTCTTAGACAGGGTTCTAGTACTGCACTGTTGCCAAACAGTTGCTTCTGTCAATCCAGCCAATTATTCAAATTGTATTTACTTTTCTGCTGTGTCTGAAGATAATGAAACTGATCCATAGTTGCGCATCTGTCTTTTTAGACTCGTTATAGGGGTTGTTCCATGATATTAAAATGAAAAAAGGGGCATTTAACTAGCTGTCTAAGGTACCTGCATTTCCATGAAAAACTTGCACCATGTCAGGGGATTGTGTAAATTATAGCAGCATGTAATTTTTAATGGGGAAATGGCCCAATATGTAATAAAAACACTGATCTACACATGGTGAAAATGTGTGATTAATTTCTGCTGCTAGAATAGCAGTGAAATGCCGCTCTATGTTCAGGCATTACTGTAATAGTAGAAAGACCTTAAAGGTGTGTATTAATACTGAAAATGGTTAAACTTTAAAAAAAAACCCATTCAAAACACAGCAAAGTGACAGAGGCTACAGCAGTATGACCCACAGCCTCTGCGCATATGGCTCTCTGCGCTTTCCCTTTTCACTACGTTCTTCTTAGAGTTGCATGATTTGGCGGAAGCATGAAACTCTGGATCCGATGTACAACGCTTGTGCAAATACTCTGGATCAGCTCCAATCTGTCTAGTGTGTAAGTAAATACATATTTTCTTGCAATCATTTCAGTAGATAATTTACAAATCAAAATGGGCCAGATCCAGAACAACGCTTGTCAGCGACTTTACGCGTGGTGGAGACGTAAAATCGCCTTTTGGTAAGTACTGCACATGCGCACTATAGAAAATACGCTCAGTAACGTAGCGTAATTGTGAACGTATGGGCCATTCACGTATGTGTCACGTAAATACTTATGCGTGGGCGTGCCGATTTTACGTGAGTCCAAAATACATCTGAAATACGTTAAGTAGGCGGGGGTTTGTATTTAAAGTGTACAATATGGGCGTGCTTAGCTGCGTAAATACGTGTTGCCCATACGTACGTGTGCGGATCACTGTGGTTACGTTGCCAAAAGTTAAGGTAGGGCTTGAAAAGCGTGTCTTGACAAAATACGTACATTCAAGGGGTGTGCCAAGGGGAGTGTATAGAAGGTACGCACACGTAAATACGCTACACGAGTAAACCTATGGCAAACGTAGTTCTGGATCTATCCCAATGATTGTATACTGTGTATGCAAGATATCTTCACTTTCTGAGTCTTTCAAAGAAAATACTGATTGGTTAGTCTGACTTTAAAATCTATACCCAGCTTTACAATGCACTCCAATGCACAGATAATTGTGATGAGACACCTGTTTGGCATTTGATCAACAAATATGGCTATTTGTGTAAACACACCAGTTAAGAAAAATTAAGTTACATTTGCAAGTGCAAGATTAGGCCACGATTGAATGTGAATGTTAAGAAATATAAATAAGATTTTTTTTTATTTTAAAAGCAACATCCCCTGGTCTAACTAAGCTGTCAGCAAAAAGCAGCAATACCATTAGTGAATTGATGATGATTAAATGCTACTCCGATGATCATAATCTAACTGTAAAGTCTCGGCTGTAAGCAAGTTGCTGTCAAGTTGGTGCAAATGATCAGGTTGAAATTGTACAAACTTACTCAAAAGTTTGGCTCTGTAGTGTGCTAATTTGCAGCAACAAGCTTATACAGTAAATGGACTACATCAGTCCATCCCTATCCATCCCCTGCAATGTCCTTTCAAACAAAGGCTGTCTCAGTATGTGAAAATCTGGATCAGGCCATAATGGTTCTTTTAAGGGTGTTTGAGTGGTGAAACTAAGTTAGGTGTTGCATAACAGTCAAATAACATTCTCTTTCTCAGCCATCCAAACACAGGATTATTAACTATGGGCCTGATTCACACATAATAAGGCCTTAAGAAGATGCAGATACACATGTATCCCGGTTACACTCTCCGGTAAGAAAATCTAATTTCCGAAAAAGGGACATCCGAAAGTTCCTTTTCGGATGTCCCTTTTTTCGAATACTTACCTATTTAGACTTTTTTTTAATGAATGGGTGAGTATGCTGTTCGGCATACTTCACCTATTCACTTTCGCAATTTGCAATATCCCCGCCGCTGCTATCGCCGGACCTGGAACAAGTGAGTAAACTCTCTGTGCGGGGCATGGAGGGTTAGGGTCAGGCTGTAGGGTAGGGAGGGTTAGGGTCAGGCTGCAGGGGAGGGAGGGTAACGGTCAGGCTGCGGGAGATGGTGGGTTATGGTCAGGCTGCAAGTAAGGAAGGGTTAGAGTCAGGCTGCAAGGAAGGGAGGGTTAGGGTAGAGAGAGGGGAGGGTTAGAATTAGGGAAGGGGCTATTTTTACGGGAAAGAAGTGGGGGACTATTTTTTTTTATAACTTTTCGGATCACGGAGCTTTCGGTGCTACGTGGATCGATTGCTATGCCTCATTGAGTATTATGACAGCACTCCATCTGCACACTAGACAGGCTGGAGTGCAGATGGAGTGGCACAGAATAATAACAAAAAGGAGTGCAGATGGAATAGCACAGTAATAACCAGATAGACAGGAGTGCAGTTGGAGTAACACAGTAATAGCTAGAAAGACTGGAGTGCAGATAGAATAGCACAGTAATAAACAGAAAGACTGGGGTGCAGATGGAGTAACACTAATGTGGACTGGGTAAGTGCAGATGGTAAGCACAAATAGATTACCAGTTAAAGACTGGACAATAGGCAGTAAACATAATACTCCAGCCCAGAGGAAAGAAACTCCAAAGAGACAGCGATATTCCCACAAGAGGTAAATACAAACAGGGGCAATCACTCGGCACTCAACAGAACACCCTAACACAGACCAGGAGGGGGGCAGAAAGGCAAAGAAACAGGGTAGCACGACAAGTGGGGAGAACAGAGAAGTGAGAGCAATACCAGGGCACACAGGAACTCTAAAGAGCAACGAAGCTGAAGCTGGCCGATGGACCCAAAGGACGCTGTAACCAGTGCCACTGGTTCATTCCAGAACTAGGGAGACACCACCAATGAAAAGAGTGTAAGAATCTCGCCCAACAATCTGATAGGCTGGCGTCCAGGTACTTTAGGCAACTACCTGGATGCCAGTCCAGGAAGCGGGGAGAGGCACGTCCAGGAGCCAGCACGTAAACAATTGTATTTACATGCTGCTGCGAGCTATGTAACAACTATTACCCTTACACCTATAGTGCCTGATGCCAGTGATACACAGCCTTTTTTTTATGGGCCTTCTTACCTGTTCGGGATTCAGTTTTTTAAATCAGTATGTTAGTCAGCTGGTTGGCCGGCAACTACCTTTGTAGGTATAAAGGTCACAATTCATCCGATATGACATATGTGAAGTTTTTCATTTAATAATGCTGTGTACACTGATGTAACAAATATTGAAAAATAAAAAGCAATTGACCTCGAACTTGAACTGTTTCTCTGCATGTGTCTGTGGTTTACTTAGAAGGGAACTGGATGAACTGTGATATTCTTTACCGACCGAGCAAACTCCCAGTTGGCCAGCTGACTTACATACTGATCTAGAGCGTCTGACTTCTAAAACACATGTCTGATAATATTCTGGAAATTAACTGAATTACGACCAGACAATCCTTATACTTTAATGCACAAGGTTTGGAGGGTGCTAAATGGAATACCTTTGCTGAATTGGTGAGGCAATCTTGTTTTCTCTAATTCTAAAGGGCTACTTCCAATATATGGTATACAGTGTTACCTATACCTGTCAGCTTTTGAAATTACAGTTTGTATGTCTCTGTTTCAATCTAAAGGGAAAATGGTGGATTATACAACCTAATGTCATGGATACTATATCTACAAACTTTTTTGTTGTCTAAGCTTTAGCTACATTCAACCTTATTTGATATCATTAAATTGGATATATACATATTTATTATACTCTTTTCCCTTTTATAAGTGCATAGCTCGACCACAGCTATAGCTAATATTGGGAATATTTTATTTGAATACCTTACTATAAGACAGCCAGCCGGAGAAATCAGATTGAAGACACATGCGTAGCTGAGTCTTCCAAATGAGTTCTGGTTTATTAGCTTAACATACAGATTTTTATAATATGCTTGTCACATACACCAGTTTAAGGAATTGAATTAGCATAAGAAAACAATAAAATATTCTTAACCGCTAGTTCGTCAGTAACTGTTATCTTCATAGGCCAAGGCCCCTTATGAGGCTCTGTTTTCCAAAGTTTCTCTAAAGAAACTTAGTCATAACATCAAAAATGTTTTGTTCATATAACCTATTTGTTCTAAATTCACAAAATAACTGAATTTCTGGCTGTACTAATTCAGAGGACAAAATGGATTTCAACTCTTACAAACCCTCCTTTTTATACTAAAATAACTCCTTCCTGCCATCCTACTGGTTAACTCAGGCTCCCTCCCAGACCACAATTTGACGAAAACTGGGTCCCTGTGAATACTTTCCCCACTTGTTGGTGCTAGTCACCTCTATAAAAGTTAATATATCCTTCCAGGTGGGGGGTAATAACCGTACTTCACGGTAGGGTCCTGGTTTACCCAGAGGCATCTCTTTTACTCTCTATTCGTGGGATAAGGGTGTAGGGTGTTCAACTCTGTCTTGTCCATTCCTTTGTGCTGTATCTCTTTCTAGGGCGTCTTCACGTTTTGCCAAACGAATAATTTCTGCATCTGAATCAGCATAGACACGCCTCAGGGTCTTGTACAGCTTCTTCTGTGTCACTTTCTCCTTAGTTTCACGTATCCCTTTGTTCAGCCTTTTCCTTATACATGTAAAGCAACAGAAAAATAATTTGAACAGTACATAAAACAATACTAAATACTAAACCAGCTATTTTTGCAAACATCATTAATATTACCATCAACCACCCCGTTATTCCAGGGCCTTTCTTACATTTCTTTTTGTACACTCATTCTGGATCAGGAATGGATCAGGAATATAATTACCAAAGGCTGATGCTACAACCTGACACATGCCGCCTTCTGAGGCTGTCAAATAGTTCACCACTGATCTCCTTTGCTACTATGTCTAATATCTAACATAACTCATCTTTTACATTATCAAACAGTTTTATCAACAGTGGGCATGAGGGAACAATGGGGCTGTATCCATATCCTGACCTGCCCTTTTGTCCACATTGAAAACAACGGCCACTTCTTTAAACAATATTCTGAGCGAGGGTCATTACCAGTGGCTCATGACTTAAATCTTGCACCCTGTTTCGGGTAGTTACGATTACCTCGTAGACCAAGGGCCTTAACGTAAATATCCTTAGAAACTTTTGGTACTTTTTCCTTTTTGCTCAAATCTATAGACTTTATAACGACTAAACCCCATAAGTCTGTATCAGGCCCAGTCCCCAATACCATATATTGTTTCATTCTGAAAGTAACTCCCCTTTTTCCCTTGGAATGGAGATCTTGTAATGTGAGGTGTGGATCCAGGTATTCTTCCCTTGGACTGTTACAGCAGTAACATATGATATGGTCCTTTACATCTGGGATCCAGTCTTTTCCTCACGTGTCTTTTTAGATAGCCCCAATCTCCAACCTGCACAGGATGCGGGTTCTCTGAATTATCAGAGTCTGGAAGAAAACTTTTACATTCAGGTTAGTCAATTGGCTTGTTAATGCTTGCATATAACCTGTAAGATCACCATGAGCATGCTGCAATTCCTGTTCAAAATAACAACCTGTTTTTGGTACCGAACCAAACAATATCTCATAAAGAGATAACGCATTGCAAACAATGCTATGGGAAAACACTCTGGTCCTGGTTTCTTAAAATCCTGCATAACTTTCTGGATTTTGAACTTCAAAGTACCATTGAACCTTTCCTTTAACCTTTCCACTCTGCCACTTGCTTGTGGTCTGTACGGTGTGTGAAATGCCTGTATGATGCCTAAATCTGACATGATGTGTTGCATAACCTCACCTGTGAAATGTGTACCTCTGTCTGATTAATTTACTTCAGGAACTCCACATCTGCAAACAACTTCAGCCATGAGTTTCTTTGCTGTATTCTTTGCTGTGGCTTTGGCCACTGGCCATGCTTCAGGCCACCTGCTGAATAAATCTGTACATACCAGTACGTATTCATAGGTTCCACTCTTTGGTAGTTGTATGTAGTCTATTTGCAGTCTCTGAAATGGGTAGAATACCTTTGGGGTAATTTCTCACGGAGTCTTTGTTCTTTGTCCTGTGTTGTGTTCTGCACAAATCCAACATTGACTCCCAAAGTTTGCTGCTGCTGCTGCGTTGAATCCTGGAGCTATCCAGTGCTGGTGCACTTGTGCTGTCAATTGCTCCTTTCCTTTATGATCCTGTCCGTGAGCCACCTGTAACATAGGGGGGTACAAAACTCTTGGTAGACATAGTTTCTTACCCTTCTTCCACAGTCCTGTGAATGATTCTTCAGTTCCTATGCGTTTCCAGGCTTTCTGTCCTGCTTGACCTGCTTGTTGTTGTAGTTTCTCTAGATCCTTTAAGTTCCATGCTTCCTCTTTTTGTACTGTATCCACAGTATACTTGGTGTTCTTGATTGGTTTCAATGCTGTTGTCTTGGCAGTGACGTCTTCCTTTTGCTTCTACTGTCTTTGCTTTAGTGTGAGCTTGAGTCTCGATCACTCCTACTTGCAGTGGAAGTTCCAGTGCTCTGGTTAGTTTTTTGATGAGTGCTGCATGTTGTATGGGCTTGCCTGTTGAGGTTTTAAAGTCTCTACTTTTCCAGACACTGGCATAGTCATGTGCCACTCCCCAAGCATACCTTGAATCTGTGTAGATGTTTGCTGTTCCTCCTTCTGCCATCTCCAATGCTCTGATCAGAGCCATGAGTTCCGCTGCTTGGGCTGACATCCCTGGAGACAGAGGTTCAGCTTCCATGACCTCGTAAGAAGTGACCACCGCATAGACGGCATGACACGTTCCATCAGTACAGTAACTGCAACCATCGGTCTAATAGCAGTCACCTGTGTTACACACCTTTCTATTCAAATAACTAGTATAACACAGGTGACTGCAATCAGAGATTAGGAAGGAAGAGCAGGAGCAGAGTATTATGTACCGAATGGAGGGGGTCATGTTGGAGGGTCTGGACTGTTATTTAGATTTGGGATAGGAAACATCACCTCTCAACTCTAATGTCTGCTATAGATGAAATATGACTCCCCCTGCAATCAACATGGTTTAGCCCAGGAGAACTAATTTTAAGCACTTACTTAAGTCTAGATCCAACCCAATATTACCTCCCTTCCTTTACATTTCTGTTTCATGTTTCTGTTACTAATGTTTTATTTATTTGTTATTCCTTTCTATGTAGACAATATTTGCACTGCTTGACAAAGCTTTGCCATTTTTTTATTATTATTCATTATGTATATTTGTGACAGAATATTTTCAATAAATAAATATAGAATATATAAAAATTTAAGCAATTGGTTCTCCTATCTTTCAAATTCTTTGTGCTTTCCTCCTGTGTCATTTTCATCATCTAGGGCCGGATCCAGAACTACGTCCGTCTTCCATAGACGGACCTAGTTCAATAAACAGTAGCTACTGCGCATGCGTAGTAGCTATTGTATGTAATCTGCGTATCGTTTCGATACGTAGATTGCGTATATGCGGTCTAAAAGACCACATATACGCAATCTTCGTATCGTATCGAAACGCATGCGCAGTAGCTACTGTTTATTGAACTAGGTCCGTCTATGGAAGACGGACGTAGTTCTGGATCCGGCCCTAGATGATGAAAATGACACAGGAGGAAAGCACAAAGAATTTGAAAGATAGGAGAACCAATTGCTTAAATTTTTATATATTCTATATTTATTTATTGAAAATATTCTGTCACAAATATACATAATGAATAATAATAAAAAAATGGCAAAGCTTTGTCAAGCAGTGCAAATATTGTCTACATAGAAAGGAATAACAAATAAATAAAACATTAGTAACAGAAACATGAAACAGAAATGTAAAGGAAGGGAGGTAATATTGGGTTGGATCTAGACTTAAGTAAGTGCTTAAAATTAGTTCTCCTGGGCTAAACCATGTTGATTGCAGGGGGAGTCATATTTCATCTATAGCAGACATTAGAGTTGAGAGGTGATGTTTCCTATCCCAAATCTAAATAACAGTCCAGACCCTCCAACATGACCCCCTCCATTCGGTACATAATACTCTGCTCCTGCTCTTCCTTCCTAATCTCTGATTGCAGTCACCTGTGTTATACTAGTTATTTGAATAGAAAGGTGTGTAACACAGGTGACTGCTATTAGAGATTAGGAAAGAAGAGCAAGAGCAGAGAATTTTGTACCTAATGGAGGGGGTCATGTTGGAGGGTATGACAGTGTGATAGTAAAGCTGGTCAGTATCTGTGTGCAGTAAGCAATTCAAAGATATATCCCTGCATGCAAAGAATACAACTAACTTGACTCCCCCTGCAATCAACATGGTTTAGCTCAGGCGTAACTAATTTGAAGCACTGGATCCAGCCCATTGTGGGCAGAGAGATCTATGGCTAAAGAAAATTCTAATGTGCTGGTCAGGGGTGTTTTAAGAAGTGAGGGGGGCCTTGTGCAGGATTTGTACATGGACCCCCATCCCCTGCAGCATCACCTCACACACGGCTCCCCGCCCCCCAGAACACAGCCGCCCAATCCTCCATTCAATGTGCAGTATGCAGTACAAGCAGACTTACCTCCATAACGTACATAAGTCCCCTATTGCACCAAGGTCTACATCTGCCCCACTGTCTTCTGCCATTTTAGAGGAGATCAGAAATATTCCTAGAAGAGTACTAAACAAGAATATTCCCACTAATTATATAGAGGAGTCCCAATGGTGGAAATGCATCATCAGCAAAGAGTTTCTAGAAATCTTACTTAGGATACAAGAACAACTGTACCACAGAATATATATTTTTAACTGTGTTTCACTGACAGACTGGGTGAACATACACTAACCACAGACTCTCCAATATGAGCCATTCCATATGGTACAATTTAATCCGCTCCTGAGCTTCCAACTGTCACTCACCTGGTTTAAATGAATTAACTCAGTGTTCCCCAACCTCAGTCTTCAGGGACCACCAACAGTCTATATTTTCTAGGTTTCCTTAAAGAATCACAAGTGATATAATGAGCAGCACCTGTGGAGCTTTTAAAATGTGACAGTTAGTAATGAACACACCTGTGCTCCAGCAGTGAGATCTGGAAAACATGCACTGTTAGGGGGTCCCTGAGGACCGAGGTTGGGGAACACTGAATTAACTGGTATTTAAAAAACTATTTGCCTCTTCAACAAATGTGGTTACCATAGTAACTGACAATTGTAAATTGAGAAGCAGAGTATTTTGTACCTAATGGAATGGGTCATGTTGAAGTGTATGTTAAACCCTTTAAAAGGTTTTTTTCTGTGATGTCTCTCTCTAAATGGGGGTTAGAGAGTACTTAGGGAGAGCCTGGAAGAAATTTTACAAAATAATTTTACATATTAATTTGATACATTTGAGAGATGCAGTGTTTGGACAATTAGGGCCACATACAGAGATCTTCAAAGAGAGTGGGAAATATGGTAAGATAGTGTTACCTACTCAAAACCTCAAGAGAACGGTATCAAAGAAGAAAGAAAGACTGCAGCACATAAAAATGCAGTGCACAGAGGAAGGGAGTCATGTGAGCAGGAAGTGCTGCAAGTAACAGAGCAAAGGAATCATGTGGCACAGAACCGGAAGTGCTGCAAGACACAGCGCAAAGGAATCATGTGAGAGAACAGGAAGTGCTGTAAGACACAGAGGAAAGGAATCATGTAAGCGCAGAACCAGGAAGTGCTGCAAGACACAGAGGAAAGAAATCATGTGAGCACAGAACCAGGATTTGCTGCAAGACACAGAGGAAAGAAATCATGTGAGCACAGAACCAGGAAGTGCTGCAGGACACAGAGGTAAAAGATCTTGTGAGCATGGAACCAGGAAGTGCTGTAAGACACAGGAAAGGAATCATGTGAGCACATAACCAGGAAGTGCTGCAGCACACAGAGGTCTGGACTATGTTGCAGGCTCAGTTACAGAAAGGAAACAGGAAGTAAACTCAAAAGGAACGTTCTCTACACATTCACACATAAGAAGCTCACAGACCATTCTGTAGTCAAGACCACAGTTCCCAAAGTTACTTTCATCAGAAACTGAGAAAAAGTTTGAAGCACCAATTTCAGGGAAAACATGCATGTTTGAGGGCAGCACAGTGGCTCTGTGATTATAGCTTGTATCTTACAACGCTGAGGTCATGAGTTTAATTCCTGTACTAGGCATGATCTGTGTGGAGTGTGTATGTTCTCTCCAGCTACCACAGCTTCCTCCCACACTCCAAAAACATACAGTTAAATTAATTGGCTACAAAAAAAATTAACCCTTGTCTGTGTGTGTTAGGGAACTTATAGTGCATCTCCAATGGAACAGGGACTCATGTAAAACACTTTCTGTAAACCACCATGTAATCTGATGGTGTTATATAAAAACCCGTTAATAAACAGTAAAATAATAAATAATTTGAACGGTAGACAATTTATAAACTTCAATTTTTTTTTGTTCTGTTTTTCTGATTAAAATTGCATGATCCATCCTGTGTAACCGTGCCACGGAATACCATTGACAGGTAATAGTTTTGCTTCATATCATAAGTGGTATATATATATATATATATATATATATATATATATATTTA
>WWET01002566.1:74555-89546 GCA_011038615.1 Limnodynastes dumerilii
TCTATCTATCTATCTATCTATCTATCTATCTATCTATCTATCTATCTATCTATCTATCGGACCCAGGGGTATATATACATACATACATACATCTCGGACCCAGGGGCCTCTTCAAAATTCTGCTGTGGGGCCCACAGGGTTCTAGTTACGCCCCTGGTCCAAGACGCCCCCCACGGAACCTCCTAGAGACATTTGTCGCTTATACTATTTTACAGTAAAGGAGGCCATCTTACAGAAAGCTAGACTGTCCATCTACCTTGAGTTCCAAGGCCAGTGCATTCAAATATTCCAAGATCTCTCCTGGAGGACCCTCTTTCAACTGCGCCTTCTGAAACCCCTCACAGAATTCCTTTGCAAACAACAGATTAAGCACCACTGGGGTTTCCTTTTAAGCTTCAGAGCCACACATGAAGGGAAAACTGCCAATCTCCAGACCCCAGCAGATCTACCAGTCTTCTGTGAAACAATGGGCATTCCTCTGGTGTCCCTTCCAGATTGGCAAAGAATGGCCTTCGCTCCATCTCCGGATTATTATTGTTATTATTAACGTTTATTTATAAGGCGCCACACAGTATCCGCAGCACCGTACAGAGGCAAGAGTAAAGACAATAGTTACATATACAATTCAATACAATAATTAACAGAGGGTATAAAAAAACATGAAAAAGGAACACAATACATGTACAACACAAAATTTAAATACTGTACAAAAAACAAAAAAAAATAAAATAAATAAAAGCAGAACAATATTCAAGGAAAAAAGATGCTGGAAATGTGTGTAGAAGGAGGTGAATAAAGACAGAGACAGGCAGTAGAGAGAAAAAGGTGGGAAGTGATGAGGACAAGGTAGAGGGGTGATGACAGGAGGGAGGAGGACCTTGCACATAAGAGCTAACATGCTAAGTGAGAGAGGGCAAATAAACAGGAGACACAGTGATGAAGATGGGGAGTGCAGGTAAGCTTAGGTGGAGGAAGGGTAGGCTAGCATGAAGAAATGGGTTTTGAGGGAGCGTTTGAAGGACTAGAGGGTGCTGGATTACCTGATAGGATATGGTAAGTTGCTCCAATGGAGAGGGGCGGCCCAGGAGAAGTCTTGGATGCGGGAGTGAGAGGTAGTTATCAGGTTGGAGTTGAGGTGATGGTCACCAGCAGAGCGGAGGGTACGAGAGGCAGTGTGGATGGAGATAAGGGAGGAGAGATAGGGAGCGGTGGAGATAGAGTCTTGTAAGCTGTGGTGAGGAGCTTGAAGAGAATTCTGAAAGGGACAGAAAGCCAGTGTAGAGATTGACAGAGAGGGGAGGTGGAGGCAGTGCGTTGGGAGAGGAAGATGAGTCTGGCTGCAGCATTTAGTATAGATTGTAGGGGTGTAAGATGGACCAGGGGGAGGCCAGAGAGGAGAATGTTGCAGTAGTCCAGACGGGAGATAACAAGAGTATGAATGAGCATTTTAGTGGAAGGATAGTGAGAAGGCGTGGATATGGGGGGAGAAGGAGAGAGATTAGTCCAGGATGACGCCTAGGCAGCAGGCTTGGGTGGAGGAGAAGATGGTGGAGTCGCCAATAGTAATGGAGATAGCTGAGGTACAGGGAGTTTGTAAAGGAGGAAAGACTACAATTTCAGTTTTGTCCATGTTAAGCTTGAGAAAACGATCGGACATCCGATCCGAGGTCGGGGAGGAGAGATAGATTTGAGTGTCGTCGGCATAGAGGTGGTAGTTAAAGCCAAAGGAGCGGATGAGGTCACCCAAAGAGGAGGTGTAGAGTGAGAACAGAAGGGCACCAAGGACTGAGCCCTGGGGCACACCAACGGGAAGAGGAGTGGTAGTGGAGGAGCTAGGGGTTACGACAGAGAAGGAGCTGTCCAAGAGATAGGAGGAGAACCATGAGTGCACAGTGCCAGAGAGGCCGAGGGAGCGAAGGGTGTGGAGCAGGACAGGGTGATCAATGGTTTTAAAGGCTGCTGATAGATCCAGGAGGATGAGAAGGGAGAAGTGGCCCTTAGATTTGGCAGAAAGGAGATCATTTGTGACCATAGTTAGGGCAGTTTCAGTGGAGTGCAGGGGACGGAAGCCAGATTGGAAAGGGTCCAGGATGGAGTTGTCGGCAAGGTAGCCGATTAGACGCTTGTAAACAAGCTGTTCAAGCAACTTAGAGGCAAAGGGCAACAGGGAGATGGGTCGGTAGTTGGAGGGTGAAGTGGGGTCAAGTTTAGGTTTTTTAAGGATGGGGTAGACAAGAGCATGTTTAAAGGGGGAGGGGAAGAAGCCAAAGTAGAGGTATAAGTTAAGGAGGTGGGCAAGATGAGCAGGTGGAAAGAGAGAGAGACCGGAGAAGATTAGAAGGGATGGGATCAAGTGATGGGATGGGATCAAGTGAGCAAGTTGACGGAGAGGATGACAAAAGAAGTGAGTGGATTACTTCAGCTGAGGTAGGGATGAAGGTAGATATTGGTGGGTGGTTAGGGAGGAGGTGAGACGGTGGAGATTGAATGGTGGAATGGTGACGGTAGAGGAGATGTAGCTCCTGATGGAGTCAATCTTGGAAGTGAAGAAGGTGGTAAAGTCAGAGGCAGAAATAGAGAGAGGGAGGGGGGCAGGAAGGGGGGAGAGAAAAGAGTTGAAGGTAGCAAAGATGTGATGGGTGTTAAACGATTAGGAGAGGATGAGGGACTTAAAGAAGGATTGTTTGGCAAGAGGGAGGGCAGAGCTAAAAGAGGAGAGCATAAACTTGAAGTGGAGAAAGTCCGCAAGGGAACGTGACTTTCTCCAGAGGCGCTCTGCAGTACGGGAGCATTTCTTTAGGAACAGAGTGATCAGGGAGTGCCAGGGTTGGGGGTTGGTGCAGCGAAGAGAGATAGAGGAGAGAGGGCAGACAGCATCAAGGGCGGAGGAGAGGTAGCTAGATTAGGGCAGCACATGGTGGAGATGGGTGCGAGGAGGGGATCAAGGGAAGAGGTGAAAACCACAACATCAATGGAGTTAAGGTTCTTACGGGAAAGAATACGTTTGGGTGACGGTGAAGGAGAGGGGGAGGAAGAGAGGGAGAAGGAGATAAGATGATGATCAGAGAGGGGGAGGGGGAGATGGAGAAGTCAGACAGGGAGCATGAGCATGAGAAAATGAGGTCAAGGGAGTGACCCCGGTTGTGGGTAGGTGCTGAAGTCCACTGTGATAGGACAAGGGAAGCGTAGAGGGAAAGAAGTTTTGTAATACTGAGGTCTGCAGGGTTGTCAACAGGGATGTTGAAGTCACCTAAAATAAGGGAGGGGAGGTCAGATGACAAAAAGGGTCATGAGAGTATGAAGGAGGCAGAAAGAAGTGATAAAAGCAGGAATAGCTGAAGAGTGGTTTTGAAGAAGTGTAACGTGTTCAAAAATTTAAAACCTTGAATAGCAAATAAAACATAACAGGGTAGATCATTAAAATGCAGGATAATTGAAGTTTCAAGCAGACACCAGAAGCAGCATCAGAGTGGTTTCATCATGAGATGTGCAGGAGAGGCTTTCCAGAAGGAGTATCCATGAAATGCACTACCTCTATCTGCTCCGATTGGCAGACAGTGAGACGGAAGAAATGCCCTAATCGCGATTAGTCAGAAGTGACTTGACTTTGCTTCCAGGACCTCTACTTCCCTTACAACCGCATTACAGAAACGCATTCTCTGGATTCTGACTGACTGCCATTTGTATAGCTAGGTCATATCCAAGTATTGAGTCCACCAAGCCACTTAGCAATCTCCTTATCCATTGTTTATAATTCATTAAGTAACTAAGTGGTCTAAAATTTGTCATTCTTATTTACAGTTAGATAATAGTTTGACGCCCTTTCTGTTAGTACCCCTGTTAAAGCTGTTAAAGCTTCAATAGATAGGATTTCCAAGTGCCTGAAATTCTAACCAGTTTGGGTACCCATGGCATCACTGCCCTATCTCAATTGTCCAGGCCTATCCCGGTGGCCTTTAGGTCCTAAGTTCTTTTATGTGTTTTTTTGCACATTTTGTCTTCGCAGTTTGTGTTTCGTCTTCCCTCCTTTCCTGGTGTTTCTCTCCCCCTCCTTGTATATTAATTAAATCAGAGAAGTCTGGATTCCTCATTGCTCCTGCATGGGCTGGGTGGATCTTTCCATATCCCTCCACATTAGCACCATGACTAGACCCACACCGGTACGTTTACAACTTTTATCCATGAATGTGAAGGGGCTTAATTTCCCAGAGAGGAGATTCACCCTCATACGTTCTCTTTGCTCAGACCACATTGATGTGGCTTTCCTCCAAGAAACCCACTTTAAAGACACCAATGCTCCTGTGATTAAAAGCTTTCATTATCCCACGGCATTCTATAGCAACTGTTCTCATAAGAAAATTAGAGGGGTTGCCATACTATTTTTCAGACACCTCCCGCTAACATTCTTACACTCTGTGGTCTTGAGAGAGGGGAGGGGCTTGCTGGTGAAGGGGAAGATCTATGATCAAACTTTTACCTTTGTAAATGTATATTCCCCTAATACTAATCAACCAAATTTCCTCGTCCAGATCCTGGAAGAAATTGCACCTCTCAAGGACGGTGCCTTGGTGGTGGGCGGAGATCTTAATTGGCTCTTTAATCTTCTGATCGACTCCTCTTCTGGGGCTTCCTCCTGGTCGCAGCGGGATGCAATGAACGTAAGGAGATTTCTTCACGAGCACCGCCTGGTGGACACTTGGAGGACCATGAACCCTACTGACAGAGATTACTCCTACTTCTCACACGTACATCACACATACTCTAGGATAAATTACTTTTTTAATGACCACGCACATCTACACAACTTACTGGAAGCCAGGGTGGGGAACATCACATGGTTCAACCACGCCCCAATTTTTCTTAAATTTTCACTCCAGAGAGAGGCTCACAAAGCCTGGACGTGGAGATTCAACAAATCGAATCTTAAGGATACAGTAACCTGCTCCCAGCTTGAAAAAGAAATCCTTGACTATGTCACGCTTAATGAAGTCTCCAAATTGACAGTTTGGAAGCCCATAAATGTGTTCTTAGAGGCCACTGCATAAAACTATGGTCATATCTTAAACATCAAAGAGAGGCCTGTAGGATACACTCCTTGGAGGCCCTCCACAAGCCCTTAGAGGCCCTCCACAAGCAGTCCCTCTCTCCTGACACTTTTGGAGAATTGTTGGAATCCCGGAACTCCCTATTAGACTTGTTGGACCTACAGACTAAATGTGCTGCCCAGAAGTGTAAGAACAGGTATTATCGGTGGGGTAATAGGCCAAGCCAGATGTTGGCTAGGGCTCTGCGTTCGGAGAGAGCCCGGACCTTCATTCCCTCTATTAAAAATAGCACGGGTCAAATTCAAAACATGGAATCCAAAATTGCATCTACCTTTCATAGTTACTATTCAGACCTATATAATCTCCAGTCTCATCAATCTCCCCCTCGACAAAGAAAAACAGATTGGGGAAGACCTTGCCAAGTGTGGCTTCCCCAAGCTCCTGAGGAATGTGGCAATCTCTTTAGAAGCCCCCTTCACTGCCCAGGAATATGAACTTCAAGTCTTCTCCTAATGGCAAGAGCCCTGGCCCAAATGGGTTCCCCATTTCCTATTATAAGACTTATAAAAAACACCCCAGAGTCAGTCCTTCTCTCCACAGACGCCGTAAAGGCCTTTGACCGGGTTGACTGGCTTTTTCTGAAGGGGATCCTGTCACACCTGGGTCTAGGTCCAATCTGCTTACATAGAATTTTGGCACTTTACCAGTATCTGCCCAAGTTAGGATAAATGGAGACCTATCTGCCCAAGTTAGGATAAATGGAGACCTATTCCAGCCATTCAATATTTCTAATCGGGTCGAGACAAGGCTGCCCTTTCTCCCCATTAATATTTGTTTAATGTATGGAGGCCTTGGCCTGTTCTATCAGGATTAACCCTGACATTTAAGGCATTAAAGTTCAGGAGTCTAAATTGAAATTGACACTATTCGCGGATGATCTATGAGCCAAGATAACCAGTTCGCTAGTGTCTCTCCCCAGCCTCATGCAGGTATTTGACCGCTATAGCCTCCTATCAAATTTTAAAATCAGTTATGACAAATCAATCACCTTAGGAGTAAACCTAGCCCCATTTAAATGGCACCCCTCCCAATTTAAATATCTTGGGGTAATCCTCACAAGAAACCCCTCTGATCTCTACCAGGCTTATTTCCCTCCTTTGCTCCAGAATATTAAAAAAGACCTTAGCTCACGGTATGAAAAGGGTTTCTCTTGGCTGGGGAGGGTAAACATTATAAAAATGGCAATTGTGCCCAAATTTTTATACCTTTTCCAGACACTCCCAATACATATTCCCAGAGGGTTTTTCCAAAGGGCTCAGGGGGTCCTTAGGGAATTTATCTGGAAGGGAAAAAAGCCAGATGTTCTATGGCAATCCTTTTGAGACGGAAGGACTGTGGTGGCCTCCAATTATCATTATTGAAGGGCTATTATTGGGTAACAAGAATCCTGGAGTGGGCCCAACCCGGGAAATATAACCAATGGTCTGCCCTGGAAAAACTCCAGTTCCTACCCTGGCTCCCATCCATTCCCTGCTTGAATCATCCAACCATTAGCCCGATGCTTCAGTGTTAGAAGTATCTCCGCAGTATAACAGACATTTCCTCACATCTTTCACCACTTACTCACAACACTGATTTTCCACCAGGCACACCTCCAAGTGTTTTCTCTGGATGGGGGGAGGCAGGGCTCCACAGTGTCCACCAGCTGGTTTGAGGGGGAAACCTCCTGTCTTTTGCATACCTGAGAGACACTTTCTCCCTATCACAAAAAGACTTCTGGGGTTATCTCCAGCTCCGTCATTATTTTATGACAGCCGACAATCGGTCCTACTTTTCCAAGCCTCTCTCCCCGCTTTAATGTTTATGTGTGGCTTCTAGCCTCCCGCTGCACCGGATATCTTTACTATATAAGCTCATTACTAACCTAATCTTCACTAGTCTCCCACATTTTGTGGAGGCCTGGGAAAAAGATCTTCCCGGAGTTTTTAGTGAGATAACCTGGACAAAAAGTTTCCAACTAACTCAAGCATGCTTACCGAGTGTAGCAGTTATAGAGACACAATATAAAATCCTATTAAGGTGGTATAGAGTCCCTGCTTTATTGCATAAGATCTCCCCCACCATCTTGGCCTCCTGTTGGCATTGCAATCTGGAAATAAGGACCTTCATATATATGTGGTGGTCTTGTTCAAAAATATTCCCTTATTGGAACCAAATTCTCCACCTATCTAAACTTATTCTATATAGCGATGTTCCGGTCTCCCCGGAATTCTGGCTTTCTCTCCTTCACTAGCATGCCCATCTCTCGCTACAAAAAATCCCTCCTCATACACCTCAACAATGCTTCATAATCCCTGATCCCAAGGCATTGGAAATCTGACCAACTGTTACGACACTCCGGGCTTATCAAGAGGAGTGCGGGGTGGTCGTAGGGAGATCAGTGGGTTGGTGTGGTACCCCGGGATTACCTCGGTGAGTACCAGGGTGACCACCGGAGAGAGAGGTAACGTGACCGGGTCGACTGCCGGGGTACGTGAACTTTATTATCGGGAGGTTTTCACCAGAGCCCCTGATGGTAGGGATGGATTTGGCTGCGGCCCAATAACCTGGTCGTACCCCGTTGAATCGGGCCCGCAGAAAAGAGAACGCAGACACCAGAGGTGAGTACCCAAACCGGGAAAGAGAGAAATTCCAGAAAAGGGGGAGCAGGGCAGGTCGGAAGGGACTGACCTGCGACAGACGACGATCAACAAAGAACAAGGGACGGTGGACGTAAGATGGTTCACGGGACAGGACAGGACGGACAAGGGCACGCACACCCACGGACCCCCGAGGGGGTAACATATACATACACTCCAGGGGAAAGGGAAGGCAAGTGGAAAAGGATAAATACACTGAGGAGGGAGAAAAAGGGACTGGACACACTAGATTAATGAGGCAGGAATAAGGTCAGGATAAAGGGCACTCAACGGTCAATTCACTAGGCAGAAGCACTAGGCACACGAATATAGCAGACTATAGCACTGACAAACAGAAGCTATAATCAGCGCCTAGTGCTGGAAGCAAAGGATTCAAATAGAGGCTGCTGGTCACTGATTGGCCAGCAGCCAGGACGGGGAAGAACAGAAGAAGCAGGGAGAAGGCACGCGCCCACCGGCAACCCTCCACGTGGGTTTATTTACATGCTGCAGGCGGCATGTGCGGGCGCGCACAGCAGGAGGGGAAGACGCGACGGGGAACTGAGGTAAGAAGACGCGCCGCTCTAGCAGCGGCACATAACACCAACAACCATCCACATCAGAATGGTTCCAACGCATTGACTATTATATGTCATTGGAAGATCTGATGTTCTCCTCCCCAGACCAGGCCCAGGTATTTATAGCAACCTGGTTCTATTGGCTTGAATTTAAGTCCTCCCTGGCCTTTCAAACACCTCCTCCACTAGCCCCGGCTAACGAGATGAACTGAGCTACCTCCGCCCCGCCTACCTGGATCGCCATCACACCTAACAGCCCTGCAGGATTCCTAGGTTCACTTCTCTATAACTAATGAACAAGCAACCCCCCCTTTTGTAGTTTCCCTGTCTTCTATGGTGTCAAAGTCATTTGTCTGTATGTTTTGTTTTTTTTTTTGTGTATTACAGTTACAAGTTTTACATGCTCTAGTAGACCTGCAGTACCAATCATCACTTGCATAACATGATTAAACACCAGAAAGGGTTCTCGTCTGATTTGTTAGTAATGTTTGAAGCAATGTTAGGTTTACAGAAGAACACAGCAGTTTATACAGGTTTACACAGTTATATACAGGAATATACAGGTTTGTTCCAACATGAGTGGTTGAGTGACATAAGAATATTAATTGAAGATTAAACTTTAGTGCAATGCTGCATGGTTTTGCCATGAATATATATACAAAAATACTACACACACAACTAGCTGCATAGTTCAAGTACATAATCAATTGTTCAGCCAACTAAATAAAATCTAATCAGCATAATAACAACCTTGTCATAGGAACGGATAAAGAATTGTGCACAACATGCTATTTATCCATTCATAATGTATAAGTACTATCAGAATGCACTACAAATGATTCTGGATTACGCACAATAAGCCTTTCCAATGGCAGAGCGTAATGACCCACCATGCATACAGCATGTTGACCAGGGGGAAGTATTTAAATCATACAGTAAGGGCTTGGTTAAAATTTAAGATAGGGATTAGGGTACAGAAATTCCGTACATGTAAAGGGAATGCTATGGCAGTGCACTACTTTCAGACATAAGGAATATAAAATCACGCATTGTGTATATTTTGCTGCAGAGATACTGTTTGTACTTAATTCTGGATCTGGTCCTCAGTGGTTTGCCATTTATTTCTAGTGTTATACATAATAGGATCTATTATGTGACAGGACTGCCCTGGTTGTGATGATTATTAGAAAAACGGAAGTAAAATAAAAACTACATATACTATACATATACATATAGGGGCTGATCCAGAGCTACGCTGTGCCGTGGTTCTTATTTACGACCAGCGTATCTCTAATGCACTCCCCCGACACTCCCCCTGTGGCCGGCGTAATTACACACTGTTACACAGGCTGAAGGCTACCCTAACTTCAGCTAGCGTAACAGTGTGTAATTACGCCGGCCACATGCACGTAAAGCCCTAACCCAGCCCTCCCCTCCTAATTTCCATCCCTCCCCCGCCTACCTTCCTACCTATAGCGTAGTTACGGAGCAGCCAGCCCCTTCCTCTGTATTTACGCTGTAGTTATGGAGGCACGATCTGGAGCCCAGAGAAAAAATGATTACGCCAGGCAACATCTGCCCAGCGCATGTGCAGATTGGCAGAAATGGCTCTGTATCAGACACATAGGGCTGGATCCAGACCTTGTTAAGTGCATGAAATTAGTTACTCCTGGGCTAAACCATGTTGATTTCAGGGGGAGCCAAGTTAATTGTATTCTTTGCATGCAGGGATATATCTTTAAATTGCTTACTGCACACAGATACTGACCAGCTTTACTATCACACTGTTATTTAGCCTTCGGATAGGAAACATCACATCTGGGGCAACTTCTTACCTTCTGATGAAATCATCCCAGGTGATGATGAAACGCGTCAAGGCTCTCATTTGATGTGTCATTTGCCCCAGAACCTGTGCGATTATACTGCACCATCTACCACTATCTCTACTCAATTGTTGCTAAGTTGGCACACAGCCAGTGTGAACAGCTACGGACATGGCAGGACCCGATAGGAGCCGTGCACAACCGAGGGCATAACCCCGGAGGACTGCCGTAACGGGCCACGCGATTCTTTTTCCGGCTGTCTGTATTCCTGGCTGAAGCTGCAGGGAGCTGAGGCTGTATTCATGTGGGACTACTGATACGGCTCTCATCAACCGCTACAAATTGGATAGCTATACGGACTGGATTGGAGGTAACCTCTATAATACCGGTATTATCTGCAATATGAACTGCAAAAAATTTTGTCTGTACATCCTTGAGTTGGTACCAAATATATAAACTGAGGACTTTAGGCCACTGAGGGGTGACTACCCTGAAATCTATACCTATATAGCTGGGCCATTTACAACTCAATACAGCTGATTGCGCATATATCCTTTTTCTAATCCTAAGGGTATTGACATCCAGATTACTACGGTGGCGATTAGAGGACCTTGCACACTTACAATCCTACCAGCAAGGAAGCTTCACAGGCACCTATAGCTCCTATTTGGTTTAAAGGAGAAGACCGTATATTATATATTGGTGGTTCCATTGTATTCTGAGGCATTTGTTTCTATTGTATTCCTAAAGCCTGTAGTTGTCTGATCAACAACTAACAGGAATATTAGGTTCACATCATTGCATAACAATTGTTTTTATACATTTTTAATAAATGTAAACTTATTTTATACATATATATATCCCAAGCGCTGTTTTCTGTTTATTTCTATTTTTCTGTATCAGACACATAGGGCTGGATCCAGACCTTGTTAAGTGCATGAACTTAGTTAATCCTGGGCTAAACCATGTTGATTTCAGGGGGATACAAGTTAATTGTATTCTTTGCATGCAAGGATATATCTTTAAATTGCTTACTGCACACAGATACTGACCAGCTTTACTATCACACTGTTATTTAGCCTTCGGATAGGAAACATCACATCTGGGGCAACTTCTTACCTTCTGATGAAATCATCCCAGGTGATGATGAAACGCGTCAAGGCTCTCATTTGATGTGTCATTTGCCCCAGAACCTGTCCGGTTCCGGCAGGCATGTAGGAAGCCGCCGACGCCGTGTGCTCTGCTCCCCCGCGCCGTTTTGCTCATCTCATCGGCTCCTAATAGCCACTGAACTGAACTGCATCCTGCCTGAACTACCGCTGCCCGCTCCTGACCGCATGGATCGCTTTTTAAGTGCTGCCATGCCGCTGAAAACCCAGAGGACGCGTCTGGAGGGACAGAGGGGAATCTCCAATCCAAGGGCCGCACTCAATACACAGCCAGCAGTCGGCTCTGTTACAGTGTCACAGCAATCATCACTCTCTGCTCAGCCTGCCAGTCCTGCTTCTCTGGCCTCTCCATTAAATGCTTCCTCCCCACCAGCTCCATCCATATCTCCCTCTCCTTCTCCTCCTGCCTGTACTTCTATGCTGGACAGGGACACAGCTACACATAAGGCTCCTATAACATATGAAAATGTAGTAAGAGCAATCTCTGCTACAATGGGGCCACTGCTACAGGCACAATCTGAATCATTCAATATGGCTGTGCAGGATATAAAGGAACAAATCACGCAAGTGTCACATAGAATGTTAAAAGTGGAACAAATTACTGGCGACCTATTCCAGGATGTCTCCCAACTCAAAAAACGGTCTGAAACTCTCTATAAGGAACAGACATACATCTGGAACAAACTTGACGACCTAGAGAATCGGTCCCGCCGGAACAACTTGCATATAATTGGCCTGCCTGAGTCTTTTCGTGGACCTGATCTATACAAATTTATTAAAGACACGCTCCCTTCTCTGTTGAAAGTAACTTCGGAATGTGCTGATATGGTCATCGAGCGGGCTCACAGAATCGGCCCCCCAAGAGAATCGGCAAACTCTAACCCTAGGCCGGTTATATTCCGGTGCCTGAACTATTTGCATAAAACTGCACTATGGAATGCCAACAAGCGTGTCTCTGATCTTGTCTGGGAAGGCAGGAAATTGCGCCTATTTCAGGATTACTCAATGGAAGTCACGAGAGCGCGGAAAGAGTTTGCTCCCATCTGCACCAAGTTGGTCAAAGCTGGCCAGAAATTTGCACTTATTTACCCTGCCCGTTTGCGCATCTTTATGGGGAATGACTCCAAGGACTTTCTATCACCTAAGGAAGCGGCTGCATTCCTGGAGGAAGGCTTTTCTTCACCGCAAGCGTCTTCTTGTGATATCTCAGTGGGCTGAGTGCCATGATTGTCTATTGGAAAGTGCAAAACTTTCTCTTCCCTCTTCCTCCTGGTTCCTGTTATCGCTTTCTTGAGGGGCTTCTGTTCAGTTCCTGTGGCTATGTTACGATATGGCGCTGGTTTAGAGCGTGGGCGAATTCGTTTCAAGTCTTTGGATCGCATATTCCGGAAGTCTGCTGTTGGAAAATTCTCCACGACCGAGCGGAGGGATGATTCCTCTTCTTATTGGTCGTCTGGACTTTATTAGTTGGTTCGGTTTAGTTTTTTTTCTTTGACTTATTTGATTACTTTCTTTGAATTTGCCATGTGTTACAAAATGGTAGCATCTTTTAGCAGCTTTGTTCTTTATTATGCCTTTGTAGCAGCCGTGCTCCTCTTATGCTTTGGGCCGTGTGAGTATTCCACCTTTGATAAAAATGTTCTTATTTTCCTGATTTATTTAGAGCTGCAACGTAAGGTTACATGTTATCCTTGTGTGTTAATTAATGCTTGATCTAAAATTAATTACATGGAATGTTGGGGGTATTAATTCCCCAATTAAGAGGAAGCGCATATTTACGTATCTTAAAAAATTGTCAGCAGATATTATCCTCTTACAGGAAGTCCATCTAGTAGAGAGTGAGTTGGTTAAGCTAAACAGCGGCCCATTTGCTTTGATAGCTGCGGCGCCATACAATTCTAAAGCCAGAGGGGTTGTGCTACTACTGCGCAAATCCATTATATATGAAATTCATGCACAAACTTTAGACAAAGAGGGCCGTTTTCTTATATTGGACATCACGTTAAAAGGGTTTCGTGTCACGATTTGCAATGTTTATGCGCCCAATAACTATTCTAAACCATTCTTTCACCTCTTACTTTCCAAACTGCTCATGTACATAGATTGCCCTATGGTTGTGGGAGGAGATTTTAATTTGGTTGCATCCAAAACCCTCGATAGACAAAGTTTCATTAAAGGGTCGCGTGCTCTGCCTAAATTGGGGATCCCTCAATTTGCAAAACAGCTCAATCTGGTAGATATCTGGAGGGCCCGCAACCCAGCATCTAAATGTTATTCGTGTCTCTCGGCTGCCTACCACTCTCTATCGAGATTGGATTATTTGTTAGTCTCCGAGTCACTTTTACCCAAAATACTTCGCACCGAAATTGAACCCATAGTTCTCTCCGACCATGCGGTCGTCTGGTGTAAACTAGAGGATATTAATTCTAGACTTACACCTGGTTTATGGAAATTCCCATCTTATCTGGCTAATTCGTCGAAATTTAGGAATATGCTTAAAGCAACTTGGGCAACATTTAAATATACCAACGCAGCTCACATAGAGGACCCTCAACTTTTTTGGCAATCCTTTAAAACAGTTGTGAGAGGAGACATTATCTCGTATGTCTCCGCCCACAATAAGGCCAACAGCGAGGCATATATCCAGACGAAAAGGACCCTTTTAGAGACTCTTCAGTTATACTCTGCTGACCCAACTTCTGTCAACCTTAGAGCATATGCTACCGCTAAAATTCAATTTGAGGGGATTCTGGGGAAATTAGGCCAAAAAAGCGACTTCTGTAAAAAATTTCAATTTCACAAATGGGGAAATAGGTCAGGCAGACTTCTTTCCAACCTATTACAAGGGGATAAAAAACCCACTTTCATTACGTCTCTTAGAGATAGTGGAGGCACTTTGAGACATGATGGTAAACATATAGTGGAAGTCTTTAAACAATTCTATCAGTCGCTCTATTCACAAGATCCCATTGACAATAATATGAAACAAAAATTCTGGGATGAAGTAGATCTGCCAAATACCTCGATCCCAGGCCGAATCTTTATTGGCTCCGATCACTTTGGCAGAATTGCAAAAATCCATTAAGTTACTCAAAAACCAAAAGGCTCCGGGCCCTGATGGCCTTAGTGGCGAATTCTTTAAAATCCTGGCTCCCGAAATTGGGGAATCATTGGTCTCTTTCTTTAACTCCATTCTTCAGCAGCACTCTGCCCCTGCTTACTTTAATGCAGCAGTAATTAAGGTACTCCCAAAACCGGGTAGAGACCCGGAATTACCGTCATCTTACAGGCCAATATCACTATTAGATGTTGACTACAAATTATTCACGAAAATTATTGCAGAGCGACTTAAAGTTATTTTGCCAGGTATAATCCACCCCGACCAAACCGGGTTTATATTGCATAGACACTCGGTGGTAAATATTCGTAGAGTCCTTTCGGTAATACAACAAGCGGAGGCATGTGGTGATCCCGGGTCTGAGCTAATCCTGTCTCTAGATGCCGAAAAGGCTTTTGACTTGGTAACCTGGGATCACCTCATGGAGTCCTTAGAAAAATTTGGTTTCCCTTCCGAGTTTTCCTTGCTGTTGGCAGCTTTGTATGTTAATCCTTACACCCAAGTGGCTTGCAATGGCTTTATATCTGATAGGTTTTTTATCCAACGAGGTACCAGGCAGGGCTGCCCGCTTTCCCCACTG
>WWET01002566.1:108998-121454 GCA_011038615.1 Limnodynastes dumerilii
ATATATATATATATATATATACACACATACACACACACACCACACTCACACATACATACAGTAATACAGTACATGCAATACATGTTGTGCCTGAGTGGAGTCACAACAGAGAAGTAACATAATATGACGTTATGGATGGTTAACAGCATGTTTCTGGAGTATGAAATGCCAAGGTTGCTATTGTTATATTTATACAGTACAGTGTATTGTGTTATAGATAATTGACACATAATGTAGATTAATTATATTTAAATCTACTGAAAGAATAAATACATGTCAAAAAAGCACATAACCATGCATATTTATAGTAAACAATAGATAGAGAGTTGTGTTGAATACAACCAAATATTTGCTCATTTCCATCTGTTCTAGGAAATGCATTGTCCATCCTTTCCAGAAATCCTGCCGTAAAGGACACATACTTTGCTGGTCTTCTACTATTGAGATATCAACTATGCATAAATAAAGCTGTCATAGCTTCAGACATTTTTGACGTGATGTATAACAGGAGACATGCCTATCCACTAGTCAAGTCTATGCCAGATAAAAATGAGTGGCTCTGTAGTCACCCTGGATCTCTACAGGCACCAGAAATAACTATGTCTATACTATAGACTGTAGCTTATCTCCATGTTAAGGAGTAATATGAATGATAAATGAAGGACATGTATATTTCCATACTCAAATTATATATGTATTGCTTTATTCATTACCATTTTTATGAGCTTTTTTGATATTTTTCATAATTAAGTCTACTTCTTGTCACAAACTTTGATGAAATTCTAAACTTGGGTATTCAATCCTTAATCAATTGATGTCTTCTTTCAATAGCCTCCTGGGTATACTTCAATCTGATTACTTTCTTTGAAAAAACCATTAAAAGATATATGTACCTTACCCTTACTAAAGACAGAGGGCAATTTATGATGCTTAATTACCTCTTCTGTAAAAGTTCTCAGAGGTGCCTTCACATAAGCCCACATTACCTGCAAACAAAGAATAACGAACACAGATGCAGTACTTGACATATCAGTTGTCAGAAGCCTTTTTCTTACACTTGACATTGACATAATATATTCTCTTTGGTCAAGTCAAATTCTTCACACCGATGATATCTTGTTACAATTAGATCTAAGTTTCTGTATAAATATTGCTCATATATTGGTATCATAAATAATAAATGCAGTCCTGATATCTTGCCCATGTATTTTGTAATAGATTCCAGCCTATAATGGAATTAAACCACTCAGTGATATTCTGCAGGATGCTAGCAGAACATAACATATATGCGCTATTGTCTTTCTCGCAAAGTAACGCAGGTTAATCCAGACATCACTGATGCAATAGGGAATGAATCTCCAATTCATGTAACAACGTTACAACAATTTGAATATATGAGAAAAATAATCTGCATTGAGGAGGAGCTCTGTTTTCCTGCAGGATCGCTGCTGTAGATAAATTTGGGCATGGATTGAAACTAAATTAGGGGAATTAGAGTTAAGGTGATATTATCAAAGGTGAAGAATACATAAACACTAATATTAGATGCATAGCATTTTAGAGGGAAATATCACACTTTAAGAATGATACATTCCTAATGTATCATTGTCTGTTCAGCGTTGCACACATAGAAAGGAATACACTCTACTCATGTGGTCTGTCTGTTCATGCCTGCAGCAACAGAGCTCTGACAATGATACTGGTTTGAATGTATGGTACTATATGTAGCTAGTTTTATTTTTAGTGGACAAAATAACAAATATAAAATATTAATTTAAAATCACTTAACAAGGAATTGGGCAGAAACATCCACAGCCCTGTGTCACTCAGTCTGCTAATGTTAAGATTTTTATTTCTTGCCTCATAATTTCACAAGGTACCTATATGACACTTGGTTGATAGTGGCAGATAAACATCTGGCAAATGATAATTCTAACATATACAGATACCATAATAGTGCTCATAAAACCATTGGATGACAACACATGTTCTATCTTGGCATTGTCAATCAGAAAGTTAGCTTTCTTGAATTTTGAGGAATAGATATTTCTCATCCTAATGGAATCACCAAGCAATCATGACTTTGGAGCTTTTAGGATGGTGCCACACAGGGGGGAAACTACCATTGGTGCAACAGGGGGCAGTGGCACCGGGGCCCATGCTAATACAAGGGCCCACAGCCGTTATCACCGCACCACCGAAGTTCCCCGCCAGGTTACAAGGGATATTATCAGGGCCAAAGCATATTTTTACACCTGGGCCCACAACTCACTAGTTTCGCCCCTGGTGCCACACATGTGCTTTTGTACATTGTTCAAGGATGATTCTTTTGACTATATATTGTACCTTTCTTCTACACCTTACTAGCTTGTTGTCTATGCTGTTTGCACCACAGAGCTTAAAGGCATTTATTCATTAGCAAAAGTGAAGGTCAGTTTATTTACTGTAAATTGATATGTTTGTAGTGTCCTGCCCTGTGGAGTTTTGTTTGTCATCCCATTATTTTAATACATTGATAGCTCTCCTAATAATTGACAGCTTCCATTATATCCATACTATGCATATGTAAGGCACGATTATGTAAAAGAACTTGCTTGCTTGCTTACTCATCCATATTTTTGGAGTTGGAAATGGTCACTATGCCCTATAGAATTCAACTTAAAAAACCATAATTTACAAAATATGAAACTATTTAAAAAAGAAACATACCTTATAATGATATATAAACATAAGTATTTAAAGCCTAATTTCAAAATATATATATTTTAAGAACTAATGGTCATTTGATTTACAAATGTTTTTTTTCTTAGTCTGGTATGCTTATTTATATACTCACCACATAAACACATAAAATTACAATTATTTTGTTTCTCAATACAGTAACCTGAATACAGGAGTCAGTGTATTGACATATTTCACAAGGAACATGTTACACAAACGTATAATATAGCTAACTACAAAAATGATCTCTTAAAAGCAATTTGTATCTTTAACCTTGTTGCTGTTGCTAAGCAACATATACACCTCGATATCTGATGTTGTCAGGGGAACATACCCTCTATCTACTACCTGATAGCTGGTCATTGATATTGCTTGCAATATATCATTTGTGGCAGTTGTCACAAGAATCTTTAAATATTTAATGCAATTGATACTTTGCTGTTCAAGGTTAATAATGGAATGCATTCCTTACCATAAAATGTATTAGCTCAAACTATTATAAATGCTCACGCTTGACTGGACAGATAATGACAATTTATTTTAAAATAGGTATTTTGAACAAGATAAGCGGTATCACTAAGAGGCAATGTTGATCAGGGCAAACAACAATTGGGAGTACATATGTGGCTGCCAATAATATAGATAAAAAATCTTCTAACCTGTTATGATATATGTAATTGATTCCATTTATAACTCAGAATTGAAAGCACAATTACAGCCACACTACATTACAGCCATGCTTGCCAGGTTCCACCTTCTGTTATATTTAATACAAACAGGGCCTGACTTTTGTTCAGCTATCTGCCCCACATATTGAACATGTGGATCCTCCACTGTTATTAATTGTTGCACTGAAAACTTTTGGTATAATTCATGGCTACAAGTTCTTCAAAATATATTTGTCCAACTTAGGTTCAATGGGCTGGATCATGCCTTAGTTAAGTGCTTGAACTTAGTTACTCCTGGGCTAAACCATGTTCATTTCAGGGGCAGTCAAGTTAATTGTATTCTTTGCATGCAGGGATATATATTTGAATTGCATACTGCACACAGATACTGACACTTATTTAGACTTGGGATAGGAAACATCACCTCTCAACTCTAATACTGTTTGCAGCAGATGAAATATGACTTCCCTGCAATCAACATGGTTTAGCCCAGGAGTAACTAAGTTCAAGCACTTAACTAGGTCTGGATCCAGCCCAATATTCTGTGTTTTGAGAGAAGGGGGTCCAGCAATGCAATGTTGGTAATGTAACAAGCTTGCAGACACTATTATAAGTCTATGGGTTGAATTCACATATACTAATGCAAGGGGACTTACACAAGCCGTTTGCATAAATCCCCTTACTAGTAATATCACATGGAGATGTGTCCATCGGGGCAGAATTTGCCTTCCGCATGGCCAAGCTAATAAGGCATAGGAGGCGGCATTAAGCAGCTCTTCATGGATCTGCGATCGCACGGAGTTCACTCTCCCCCCTTCCGTGCGTATTTACAGACCTGGTCCTATGTGTATATTTATGTTTAAATTATGCATAAAGAAACATGCTTAGCCCAAATCAATGTGAATGGCTTGATCCACATCATTTTATTTATGTGCATTTATTTTGGGGGTTTTTTTTGCGTGATTTTTATCGGGAATTTTAAGTGGTTCAATCCTGTTTTTACACTGGTTTAATATGATATAGTATTTGAACCTGCATATTATTTTATAGCATAACATGATTATCTTTACTTGGTTTATTTTTACTTTGTGCATATGTTAAAGGTATCACAGATCTTAAGAAATGTAGCTTTCATCATGAAAATGTAGTTTAATGGTCTTTGATTACTCAGAAGTCCAGTGGATTGTTCTTCTGATCAGCCACTGATGTTTTGTAGACCGCTATATGCCATGTGTAGCCATTTACAGCTTCTTACAGCATTAAGGTCACATGAAAGGCTATGCTGCTTCATAGTACTTACTGAGTGCAGTCTAGTTGTTTGAAAAAGAATGTGGCAGCATGAGGATGCTTAATAAGTTTGTGTATCTTGATCTGATTAGAACTAAGAGTTTGTTTGTGTTATCACATAAAGGCAGCTCAAAAGCTCAAATGAGTTCATTTTGTGTAATACTTTATCTATAATTGAGCCTTCTTTACAACTACATAGTAACTATCATCTACAATAATAGATGCTTATTATTGCAAATTAATTAATCTCTTAGCATTTTACTATTGTATTAGTTGTTGCTGCAATGCAAATAAGATGTAGCGCTAAGGATAATCATATATCTACAAATCAACACAATTTTACTTAGTTCTGTACATTAGGTGGCTTATGATTTAAATAAATAACATATAATGAAACACGGTATAACAGATCTTAACATAAAGATGACCCTAAACTTGTTGGGATATAAAAAATATGCAATTGTGTCTTGGCTATGTATGTGAAAATCAGGAAATAAATGTATATTTAGCACAAGTGGATTGGACTTGAGAAACCAATGTCTATGTATGAGTTTGATCAGACTAGATAGGTGGTAAGCAGTTGGGAGGTTTACATTGTAATTGCTTATAAACAGGGGCATGTGTGGATAGAATGACAAGAGCTTGTGTGAAAATGTTTGTGGAAAAACATTAGCTGACCAGTAAGGAAAAAGGTGTCAGGTTAATGGCACAAAATAGTTGATAAATGTCATACCTTCAGAGGGAATGATTAAATAAACCTAGGAGTACTTTTGCCCAGGTGTTCTACATTACATAGAAGCGTGTATACCAATATTAGCCAGTAACCTGCTGCATAATCTTACAAGACACCATTATGCTGCTGTATTTAAACTGTAATGATAAATATTGTAAGCTCTTATTTTAATGTGTAAAAAAAAGCTGTAACCCTCATTAGAAAATGAAACAGATAGGAAGAGTTATTTAGTGCCAGTTGGTGTGTGCAACAGAGACTGTAAAGAAATATGTTATACACCTGTATGGTCCATATAACTAATAAGTTGTGACACTAATTGAGGGAAGATGTAAGTAATGAAATCATAATGTTTAAGAAACATAAGGGAAAACAAAAACTGGCACATTATATTTCAACACATCTATGGCCTAGATATGTATCATACTGAATCTGAAACAATGCATTCCAGATATGTGATTTGTAACAAATGTTGTCTTTCTTATTTTTTTATTATAGGTCAATGAGGTCTGTTCCCCCACAAAATCTTCAGCACCTTTCTCTCCAGAGAGCTGGTATAGGAAAGCCTATGAGGAGTCTAGGGCTGGTAGCAGGCCTGCTCCTGAAGGTGCAGGGTCCATACCAGGCTCATCTGGCACCCCATCCCCTGGTTCAGGCACTTCTTCTCCTGGTTCCTTCTCTGGATCTCCAGGACCTGCATCTCCAGGAATTGGCAACAGCTCTCCAGGTTCCCTGGGAGGGTCTCCAGGATTTGGCACAGGATCACCTGGTTCTGGTAGCGGTGGAGGATCATCTCCTGGATCTGATAGGGGAGTATGGTGTGAAAACTGCAATGCACGTTTAGTTGAATTGAAGAGGCAGGCCCTTAAACTGTTGCTACCGGGGCCTCACTCCAGTAAGGTAAGAATTGCTACATATTTAAAAACATCCATTCTAAAAGGCAATGGCAATTTACATTTATATAACCGAAAATGCTATAAGTTAAAGGAAAGGGATTTTACAGTGAGTTGATCTGAGTATTAGTTATTTGCTCTAGTTCTGAATATGCAAATTCAAGCAGAAAAGTTATAAATAACGCAGGTCCTAATCATTTTAGTAGGACACCAAAGCTTATTATTACACAGCTTTTGTGCAATGACTTTGAAGCCAAGAAATGCATTGCATGTATTATGGCACAGTTTTTTTTATTGGAATTATTACATTTCCTGTACAGCAATATTATTGTGTAGCTATGTAAATAAATAATGACCTAAGGATCATCACATTGTTATCTGGGTTGTCATCTAATGACTCTTTCAGACTATTCTTCAGTGTCTGAGAGACAGACTTGCCACTAGAAGTTGTTTTTCTGTCATACAAGGATTCTGTAAATGAAATGTTTTGAAGACTGCCAAACAGAAATAGCTTTGGGATCAGCCAAGAAGCTCTGGGGGCTCCCACTTTTCAAATGTTTTAAATCTAGAAATTTGTCTTTAAATATATTATGGGCTATTCTAAACCTTGCATTACAAAATTTGAAGCACTTCTTATATTAACTAGAATATTAACTAGAAGAAACACTTTTGAAGAAAGAGTGGGTCAATAATGAATTAATTTGCAAACTTTTTGATTTAAATTAGAGAGCCAGACTTTTCCCTTGAGGTGAATAATTTTAATAATGCTGCTTACCCTTCTCCTTTTAAATGAAAGATGACTTACCACCTTTGCTATTGCCATTACAGATTTGATTCATTTCTGAAATACCATAAAAATTACCATAAATCACCCTGGTTAAAAAAAAAAAAGATACAGTTTCCCCTTTTGACTTCAAGTTGCTATTAATAATTTACAATCATTCAGCTTCAATGACAATAATATTCACATCACTTACTATGTAATGAGCAGAGGAGCTTTTGTAATGCACCATATCTGTGCACTTGCATCCATATAACAAACCCACAATCCATTCTTCCTCCATCATGTACATGGAGGAGGGTTCTAACTCAGTGGCCAGATGACTCTCTTCTAGGGAATTATCTGGAAGACTGAAATATTAATTCCCCACTGAAATCATTGAGACAAAATGGTGGGGGAAGGGAAGACGAAGACAAAATGAAACCACTCTATATGGACTCAATCAGTGACAGCTAAATAGAAATAAAAATGTTTTTTTCTGGTATAGCATTAACCTGAAAAATGTTGGTTCCTAAGATTACCTATTCAAAAGGTATTTATTTCTACTGGGTTCTTAAAAGATTATGCTGTTTATCAGTCTGGATTAAACTAATGCGCAGTTCTATAGTATTTTGTTCACCCCTGTTTTATATGACATTACAGGCATTTTAGGGTCTTTTTTGAGAGTCTATTGTCACTCCTTGTACTTTACAGCATGTGCTGTTAAGTCTGCCAGGAGATTAGCCTGGCAACACAGCAGAGCTCGACTTCTTTTTAATGAGATGATCGGGATGCATGAAAGCCAAAGCTGACGTCTTTTGCTGAACAGGAAATGTGAGCAAAAAAAAATAATTTAATTGTATAGTTGATCTGTGTGTAAATCAGCAATTTCAAAAAGAATATAAACAACATTTGTCTAAATACGCTGTGTTTTTAACTACCGATATAGTGGTTCTTATTATTAACGCTTATTTATATAGCTCCACAAATTGTTCATAGCGCTTTACAGAGAACATTAAACATTCACATCAGTCCCTGCCTCTATTGGAGCTACATACTAAGGTCCTTAACACATACATACAAAAAAACACAAGTTAATTTTAGTCAGCAGCAAATTAACCTACCAGTATGTTTTTGGCATGTGAGAGGAAACCGGAGCACCCAGAGGAAACCCACGCAGACACAGGAGAAAATACAAACTCCACACAGATAAGGCCTAGTCTGGGAATTGAACTCATGAGAGTGCTGTGAGACACAAGTACTACTTACCGAGCCACTGTACTGTCAATAATTAGGTGCTGTTTTAATATCAATAAATGATTACTATATTTGTTTTGAGTGGTATTATCTTGATATTGATTTTGACAAATACACAAAAATATATATTTTTTGTGATATATTTGCGATTGTGACCTGTTTCTAATTTGATTTTAAATGCAAATAATAAGTGTGTATACTATATAATTGGATGTAAAGAGTTATTTATGTGATGGCTGTAAATATGGTTAAAGTAGTTGCCAAAGTACCGGTATAACATAGAAAGTAAATGTACCTATTGAAAACAAAGAAGAGTAAAGTATAAACCATGATCATAGACATATCAAAACATCTATTTATCTCTTTCTTTCTTTCTTTCTTTCTTTCGACCAGATTCAGATTTAAGAATGAGCTAGGTGCGGCCAGATCTGCTCCTAACTGCTATCTCTGTGGTCCAGCCCTGCAACCCGCCCCCATTTTTAGGAGCCTAATGGCACTTAAGAGTGCCATAGGCTACCTTAAGCAACCATGCGTATTTTCCTTTACTGTTTGGAAAATCCACACAGAGGTTCCATTGCCGCACACTGCAGCCCAATCTAAATACCTCCCCACACCCACTTTTCCCCAAAGCGACAATGGCACATCTCCATTTGACTTAAATCACTATATGCGGTTGCGCATGAACTAACTGGTACATAAATTGCGTAAATAGCCTACTATGCATGCATAGTAGGTTATTCTTAAAACTCTGGCCCGGCTCTCACACTACCAGACGTATAGCATATACGTCCTTAGTTTACCGTTTTTTGCTACTGCGCATGCGTAGTAAACTACGGACGTATATGCTATACGTCCGGTAGTGTGAATCCGGGCCTCTGTGCATAAGCAGCCGGAGCTTCTTAAATCTGAATCAGGCCCATTGTCTTCTGTCTTGGTTTGATAGTTGGCAGAACACAGTTGTCCTTAGTAGCTGATTTTTCTGTAGGTGCTATGTCACAATATCATTGTATACTAGCTGTAAAAATATCAGAGGAAAAACCCCAGCATAGGGAATGTCTGCAGTTAATGGGTTAATCAGTGGTGTGTAGAGTTACTATGGTTACAATCTTTATGCAGAAATCCATTTAAAGGGAAACTGCCATAAAATAAAATGTATTTGCTGTGTTCTCTCTTTTAGTGCTGCCACCTCAGCTGATAGTGTAGATTCAGAAAATAAAAATCTTTTGTTATTGGTTTTAAAATGTAGTATTACAAAAAGGAATCAGCAATATATATTGAGTGTAAATACTCCAATTTCCAAGTGGCTAATGATTTCTATAGATGTGCCAACATGTGTGTAACTGCAGATGTGTTAACTGCAATGGCAATCTTTGAAGGTGACTATATGCTAAAATGCCTGGTTTCTGCATCATAAACCACAGACAAAGCATGAGAAACTTACAGTTTCCACAGCTGCTATCTGTACTAGGACAGTACAGCACAGATGCAGGGCATCACCCTCACTGTGTGTGTGTACATTATATATATGTGCGTATATATATATATATATATATATATATATACACACAATAAATTTAAACTTGGTTAGTGACAATAGCAGCCTCCAGAGTGCTAATAAAATTAATAAAACGAGTGGTAAATTAATCTTGTAAGTGGAAGTTAAAACATTTTCTGTTCCCGGAGGGAAGCCATAGATGCATGCAAGGGGCAGGGCTTAACGGCGCAATTTGCGTCATCAAGTCCCTTGTCCCTAGTAAACTAGTGTTGCCAGGCAGGGGGGCAGGACTTGAGGCCGTAGTTTCATGGAAACCACAAACCTCAAGTCCATTGCGGGAGATTTGCCGGCTCTCCCGGGATACTGGGAGAACTGCCCGAATTTCTGGAGTCTCCCGGACATTCTGGAAGAGTCGGCAACTATGTATTAGCTGCCTACAGCTTAAGGGGGTATGTCAGTTATAATAGGAATTATGTTGCCCTATCCCCTTTTAGATGCAGATATGTTATACCTCAAACTAAAGTGAGGGTAAAAAGGGTCTAGGGTCAGTATAGTTTTAAATAAACAACTGGGCAGACTGGATTGGCCATGTGGCTCTTATCTGCCGTCACTTTCTGTGTTTTTATGTGTAGGAAGCATATTCTGGAAAGGTTTGGGGAGGCAGTATTAATGTGTGTCTAAGCATGTTTCCTGTACTCCATTGAAATTGATCTACACAATTATGAATGACTTAAGTAATCTGTATGGCACCAGTACGAAATATATGATATAATCTGTAGCTTTGTAACAGCTGTTGAGGTAGAGTCCTAGGGCCAGATCCAGACCTACGTTCCCTTTACGTTTCAACATGTAGCGTATTTACGTGTTCGTAAATACTATGTGCTTCCCTAGGCACTCCCCTCAGTCGTACGTATTTTTGCCATTTTACGCTTACCAAACCCCACCTTAACTTTTCCAAGCGTAACTGCTGTCGGACGTAATTGCTGCACGTACTTACGTGCCTAAACATGCCCATACTGTACAATTTAAATGCCTCACCCCGCCTCCGAAGCTTAATTATGGATGTCGTATGTCTGGCAAGCCCTTTCAACCGTAATTACGCTGGTGAGCGTATGCTCGTAAGTACGTTGAGAGTTATGGGTCATAACATCTGCCGTGCGCATGCGCAGAACATGCAAAACTGCATTTTTACGACTTCAGTGGTCGTAGCTCTTGATCTGGCCCCTAGTCCCCAAACAAGATGTCAGCTACACAGCCATCTGTAGATATTACTTACCATCTATTCTGTTACCTGTTCCAAGAATGCACCAGTGTTCAATATTTATATACCAAGTGACACCAGTTTCCATTTTCCTACTTTTTCTATCAGGAATCAGATCATAAAGAATTAGAAAAACATATATCTGATTTTCACATTATAGAAATTTATTTATATATTTATATTATAGAAAATCCTGTTATAATGTGCCACATTGCAATCCATTGTTATAAATATATAGCTTTTCTTAAACAATTCCACCATCTTATAGTAATTGATAGGCATTGGAAACTCTGCACCTATTTAAGAGCAACAGTCTATAAAACTTGTTTAATAACAGAGTTCAGTGCTTGTCAGTCATATCCCAAAACAATGTAACAAGTACATTACAAGATATGTATCACTTGATTGCCACCACGGTTTTGTAAATTCAAGCTTGTGTTTGTGAACCTGCTTTGGTAGTATGTAATAGGTAGGGCTTACATGAATTCTGATCTGGCTCATTACATTCAAGGAATGTAGCACACCAGCAATTATGGACTAAACTAACACATGGGTATATTGAGCATTGCAATAGCTTTATATGGTAGCTCATACAATATCAGGTAATGAACACTCCAAAATTATTTAGAATATGCTACACTGGATTGCGGCCTATACATGTTTCCAGTCAACAGACATATATGTTTGCATATTTAGCAGTCAAGGGGCCTGACGCAGACCTACGCTGGTGTGCGTAGCGTATAATTGCCGAACGTACCTAGTTTAGCATCCATACGCTCTGCAAACCCTACCCTAACTTTTGTGTTCGTTCCCGCGGCCGTCCGTACGTTCATTGCGTATAAACGACACTTAGCACGACCATACTGTACAATTTAAATTGCTCACCCCGCCTATATTCCTTAACCCCACCGTCCATACGAACTTCATAATATAAACACGCCCCTTCGTCGGTAAAAACGCAGAGTATAAGGACGCCCAAATCACGTGTGTATATTATTATTATAGTTTATTTCTAGGGCGCCACAAGGTGTCCGCAGCGCCGTACAAAATACAACAAAATACAGTACAGACATATAGGGTAGGGATGGACAGCATAGTACATAATAAACTACAATATGCATATAAAATGTATGCAAGTATTGCTATCTGCAAACGCCCTCCATTCACTTACAAATCCAGACTACTCTGTTGGCTATCTGTATGTGTTACTATGAGGGTGATGTAACCTTTGGTTACATGAGTACTGTATGTCACGGTCTGCGGCTGCAAGCGCCGCACTTACCTTGTCAGATGTCTCTGGCAGCAGTTTTCTCCCTGCGGTGCTGCAGTTTTGGATTTCAGAGCCTGTCACTGTGCAGTGACAGTGTCCTATACTTACATTGTC
>WWET01002566.1:123213-141397 GCA_011038615.1 Limnodynastes dumerilii
GTGGTCCAGTCCTGAGGTCCTGTCTCGTGGTCCAGTCCGGTGGTCCAGTCTTGCGGTCCAGTCCAGTGGTCCAGTCTCGCTGTCCAGTCCTGCAGTCCAGTCCGACGTTTCAGCCCTGAGGTTCAACCCTGAGGTCCGGTTCTTAGGCCGTGCCTGGAGTTCAAGTCCTGTGTCCCAGTTGATGCCCTCAGCTGTAACCAGTTCTGCCGCTCCGGCCCTGCTGACTTCTATTCTGCTGCCTGCCTCTGCTACTCTCATCACCATCAGGATCATCTCTCACCAATTCCCATTGGACACCATTCCGGATTACCAGTGCTATTGTTGGACTTTATTCTTATCTCCTGATGAACTCTCTGGCACTTTCTCATTGTCATCACATTCTGGACTCATGTACATTCTCACTCCCGTATGCTCCCATCTGTGTTTTGCCACTCAATTTCATTAAACCCATCATTTATTCACCTCACATCTGTTGCTTCTCTGGAAACCCGGGCAGATCCCACTAAAGATTCACAGTTCGTGACACTGTACTGCTAGAAGCTTCTCTACCAGCTCGTTCAGTAGAGAGGTCGGGGTAGACAGGGCACCTAGAATTTGTCAAGCCTTGGATTAAGTGTTTAAATATGGATTTTATATCTGTACTCGTGCAATTATAAATGTTTTTGCAAGAAATGTACGTGGATTGTAGATAAGCTACTTTAAAAGCAAATAACTATGCAAAAATAGCAGCTCCAGCTAGCAACTGGAGCACATATTTGTAAATATGCTTACCACACACTTAAAATGTAATTAAAGCTTTTTGTCTGCTGTATGCAGGTGCTTGACTGTAATGCACTAATGATTGTCTCATTTGTCAGATTTGGTTTCCCTAATTGTCGGAATATTCTGGGGGTCATGACTTTTGTTCACACAAATATGACAGCAGAGCACTGACAGGACCATGCGTAACTTTTTTCCACAGATTGTGGTCCTGCCAAAATGTGCGGTGTCCCTTAAAATGCTATCCTATGGTCTGATGGCTGAACATTCAGTTTGGTGTTTTGTCTGTTGTAATATTACTGCTGTAATTTTTCAGTATGCATTGAAATTGTTTTAAAATGTTGGAGATTTTAGAGTTTTAGAAAGTTATTTCTGGCTGTGGATCACTGCTTAGAGCAGCCCTTTTTCCAAAGGGTCATTTTCGAGACCTAGTAAGCACCTTCCTGTCCCGCCACAGACAGGTAAGCGATGCTCTGTATTACCCCTCCCCCAACCCTTAAGCTAATTCTTACCCTAACCCACCCTTCCCCGCAGCCTGATCCTAAGTCTCCTTTCCCTGCAGCCTAACCCTAACATTCTCTTCCATGCAGCCTATCCCTAAGTCTCCCTTCCCCGCAGCCCAACCCTAAGACTCCCTTCCCCGAAGCCAAACCCTTAGACTCCCGTTCTAGGCTTCACCCACTCCCTGCAGCCTAACCCTGAAACTACTGTCCTACACTACTTTCCCTCCCCTCTACTAATCTGTAGCTTCAGTATCCTCGAAATCCATCGAATCTGGCAGCAGTTCGAAGGGTTATTTTCGTAATGCAGCCATTTTCTAACATACACGCAGCCGACAGTTAGCTGTCGGTTGTGGGTAAATCGAAAATGGTTGTTCACAGCGGCGAACAGAATCCATTATTACTGAAGGGGAGAATTTATGCACTTTGCAGTATTATTACTCTCAGCTATGCTTTACCCTTCACAGCAGTAATCCTTATCAATAATAGACACTGCAATATCAGCTGTACTGCTCTAAGTTGTGAGAACTGAGAAGTGACTGGAAATTATATTGCATCTTTCTTCCTGGGATTTACAACAGGCAATATCCTGAAACCCAGCATAATACATCCACAGATCAGCTACTCCAAACTACTGTATGAGAAAATAACATTGTGTTGTTGTATGCTGATGTTTATGCATTTAAATAGCATTGCTTTGATGTTTCTATTTATTATTTTGCTTGTACAATTAGACCCATCTTTTACAGGGGCATGGAATAGAAAACCGTGAAGAATAATCACAGAACAGAATCACATAGTGACAAGTGCACTGATGTTTTTGAATAATTTGTGCTTGATTTTGATGTCACATGTGGAAAAATAGGACTAGTCTTCAAAATTACTCTCTGACATAAAATAAGTCATTTTAGTTTGTGATAATATTTAGAGACAAAATTATTTGGCCACGCCTGTTAAGTTTTGAGTTCTGGTGTTTTAACCAGACCCATTGCCACAGGTGTGTAAAATCAAGAGGTGGGAGTTTCCGTTTCAAAACTGCTTTTTCCTGAAATAGAGACAGTCAAAAGCTAAATTTCGGCAGTCTATTTTGTAGTGCTATTTAGAATTTTTTAATACTTACCCATTCATTCGTTAGAAACACCGCCACAGATGCGCCGCACTGACTGGACATGTCAGTAGGACTCGATAGGTTTAGGGTTAGGCTGCGGGAAAGGGAGGGTTAGAGTTAGGGTAATGGAAGGGGAGTCTTGGGGTTAGGCTGCAAGGAAGGGTGTCTTAGGGTTAGGCTGTGGGGAAGGGTGTCTTAGGGTTAGGCTGCGGGGAAGGGTAGGTTAGGGTAAGGGTTGGGTTTAAATTCGTACTCACCATTCGCCATAGGATCTTCTTTCTTCCGTTGATCGATTGCTTCTTCTCTGTGAGGAGAAGAAAACAGTCCTTTCACAAAAGGTCCATTTGTAGGAGCAACCCACACCCAAAATTAATTATCTAGCCACACGGTCACCATTTGCAAACATTTGTGATACAAAATGAGTGCTTCTTAAGAGCTCAGTGACTTCAAGCGTGATACTGTGATAGGATGTCACCCTTGCAATAAAACGGTTCATCCCTGCTGAATATTCTATGGTCAACTGTAAGTGATACTAATATAATGTGGCAACATTTAGAAATAGAAAAATCACAGAGCACTGGCATTAATGTAAGTACAAAAACTGTCCAGGAACATAATGGAACGGTTTCCATGACCGAGCAGCTGCATGCAAGCTTCACATCACCAAGTCCAATGCCAAGTCGGATGGAGTAGTGTAAAGCACACCGACACTGGACTGTGGAGCAGTGGAATCATGTTGTGTGGTTGATAAATCAAGCTTCTCTATTGGGCAGTCAGATGGACAAGTCTGGGTTTAGCGGATGGTGGCCTTCCTGACTGCAGTATGCCAATTTGATGTTTGGTGGAGGAGGGCTGTTTTTCAATATTTGGGTTAGCCCCTTATCTCAAATGAAGGGCACTTTTAATGCTTCAGCATAACTAGGAATTTTGAACTATACTATGTTACCAACTTTGCCCCAGTGCACAAAGCAAGGACTATAAAGACATGGGGATCTATTTATAAACATCATTTTTATGTGATATTGCACATTTTCATGTGAAAATGGGCATTATCACATGTAAATGAAGATTTTCATATCTACAAACAATGGATCGCCATGGAAAATAGCAGTTTCCATGACGATCCATTTAAATACCGGGGCTCTCCACCGGCTTGTTCTTTTCAGAGTGGGCCAGTGGTTCCTAACATTTAGGAAATTCTGGAGTGGAGTTTTACATCTCAGGATGGCTGTTATCCCAGCGATGTCCCCATAACCCCCCCTTTTCCTCCCTTTAATAGCTGTTATTAGGGGGAGGAAAAGGGGGGCATGTATGGGGAGACCGCTGGAATAAACCAAAGTATGTACATTTAAAAAAAAAAAAAACAGTATGTACATTTCAATCATATTTTTATTAAAAAAATAAATAACTACCTTTCAAATATTAATAACAGTAAAAAAATAAAGAAAAAACAAAAAACTTACCTGTCCGGGAGACACGTTCGACTCTGAAGATTTCAGAGTCCCTATATGAAGGCATGCGTAGTGTTTTTTATACCGGGACTTGAAATTTTCAAAGTCTCGCATAGGAGTCTTTGCACATGCGCAGGACTTTATGCATATGACGTATGAATGAAATTCTCCTGCGATGAGCACAGAGTTCATTGTGGGACCTCGCAAGGCAGGTAAGTTTTAGTAAATGGAATGAACAAAGCTGCCAGGCTCGTTGCGAGCCGAAGCGAGCCTGCAACAGCTTTGTTCATTAAAAAAAAAAAGATCTACGTAAATTGAACCCATGGTTTGATGAGTTCGGTGTGGAAGAACTTGACTGGCAGCATAAAGCCCTGAACTCAACCCCATCAAGCACCTTTGGAATGAACTGGAATGCAGGCCTTCTCATCCAACACAAGTGGCTAACCTCATAAATGCTCTACAGCTGCGGTTCTTAACATTTTATGCAGTGATTTTAAGGTGCATTTTGTACATATGCCATTTAGCCCCCAAGATATTTTATTTATAATGTCCTCAGCCGTTTGGTATCGTACCTCCTTACAATCTCACCCAGATGTCCTGAATACCAACTGACAGTGGTCCAAGTACCAAAAGAGGTACTAGTACCACTGGTTGAGATCCCCTGCTCCACAGAATAATTTGGCACAAATTCCCACAGAAACACTACAAAAAAGGAAAGCCTTTCAAAAAGAGTGGAAGCTGTTATAGCTGCAAAAGGGGCACCAACCCCATATTAAAGTATATGTATTTGAATACAATGGGCCTGATCCAGAACTACGCTTCTCCGAGACGTAAATTCGCAGTTTAGAACGCACTGCGCATGCGCACCATAGAAAATACGCACATTCACGTAGCTTATTTGTGAACGTATGGGAGATTCACGTATATGTCACGTAAATACTTACGTGTGGGCGTGCCAATTTTACGTAAGTCAACAATACGTGCGATTTACGTGAAGTAGGCAGGGGGTGGTATTTAAAGTGTACAGTATGGGCGTGCTAAGCTGCGTACGTTCACGTAGTCTGTACGTCCGTTAGCGGACGTATGCTGTTACGTTTGAAAAAGTTAAGGTAGGGTTTGGGTAGCGTATTTTGCCAAAATACGTCCGTGCAAGGGGTGTGCCGATGGGAGTGTAGCGAACTTACGTGTACGAAAATACGCTCTGCGAATAAATGTACGGCACACGTAGTTCTGGATCTACCCCAATGTCATTTCAGTCCCTGTTGGTGTAATGGTCAGGGGTCCAAATACTTTTGCCCATACATCATCCAATAAGTCCCATTTTAGTCAGTAAATATGTTTACTTCATATTTTGCAAGCTAATCAGCTCTATCAGGCTTATTTGCATGATTTTCAGCTTTGTATGGTCATTTTATCATTTTTGAGGACTGAATATAAAAAAGATTATGGGGGTTATTCAAAATCATTTAAGACAAGAGGTACTTTTGGCTACCTAATTTTGTGATTTTGAACGTTTTCTCTTGAAAGCCAGGAAACGCCAACTCCATGTGGTCACAGCCAAGCCTGTTGGTAGAGGCTCTTTTAAGGTACATAGCGACTGTGTACAAATGGAGGGTTCAATTGTTTCCAGAGCAGAGTGCAAATGTTTCTCTGTACAAGAAACAAGTGTTATCAAATTGTAATGTTTACAATTCTACTTCAAAGGTTTTAGTGATAAGGTCATGTTCAGTGTTGTTATTTTATAAGTATTAGGTCTGCAGTTATTCAGATTAACTCCTTAAGTATAATTATTAGGCCCCATGTAATCTTTTCTGAGAATATGTAGTTCTAGAATATTTTACTTTTTGTAACTGTGTCTTGTACGGCATTTTGTGTACTGACCAGTCATTGGCTTTTACTGTTGAAAAACCAATGCCTGTTCTTAATGTAATTTTATTTTAGTTATTTGGAAATAAAGAAGGTTAAAGGGTTAAAATCAAGAGATGAATTGTCAGGATGGAATATGGCATTTATAAGTGGTCTTTCTTTCATAGGTTGTGGATATTACCATCACCTTTCAGACAAATACTGCGGTCTGATTCAGACTGAAACAACTTGTAAAGAACGGGAGGTTTAAGAGAGATTGAGTCATGAATACAAGTCTAGGGGCCAGATTTTCTAAGCTGCGGGAGAGGAAAAGTAGAGATGTTACCCATAGCAACCAATCAGATTCCATCTCTTACTTTCCTATTATATGCTAGAGAATGTTGGCTAGAATCTGATTGGTTACTATGAGCAACATCTCCTCTTTTCCTTTCCTACATCTTAGTAAATCTGGCCCCTGGTCTGGATTGGTACATAGGTATAGGAGGTAGATTATAGACATTCTAAAGATAAGGTCTCTTCCTCAGCATTCCAATTGAAAGTGCAGAGTTGTTCACTGTTATGTATAATGTAATTGTTGGTTATGCTTCAAGTGTGCACTTAGCTGAAATGCAAATGTACAAAAAAGTTATTAATAAAACTAGTGTAAAATAAAAGTACATGAAAAATACATTTGCACAATGCACACGCAGCATTCACATAGCCTTAAACTGTTCATACATGGACATTCAGGTATGGATTGGGCTAATTTGTGAAAGCATGCCCTATTTTATGATGGAGTGCCAGCATACACACTAGCCAATATATCTTAGAAGAATGAAGAAACGAATGGGACATTGTACAAATATACTGAATGCAATGTACAGGTAGGTACAATATAATAATTGTCATGTACACACATTAGACTCAATCCAGATGTAAGTTCAAAGTCTGTACATTGTGGCTCCTAATGTACAGACTTTGCTAACCTGAATTCTGCACGAAGGAGATCAGTCCACTCCCGGAGGACTGCACCCTACCTTAAGTATTCTGCATGGAAATTCTTAAATACCTAATCCCACCCACCAAGCATACCTCATACACGTGGTGAGTGGGTCAGACCCCCATGCAGACACTGAAGTCTGCACAGAATTGTACATCGGACAGGTACCATCCAAAACAGAATTCCTCTTACTGCGCATGAGCAGTGCATACAGACAGGTGATTTCCACATGTGACATACGGAAACTGCCTGTCCTTACTAATTCTGGATCTGGTCCATTATGATTGTTCACCCCTTCTCTTCCACATGAAAAAAAAATGTTATTGGTGTGTGTATGTGTTTGTGTTAAGCAGAGGTCACAATACATCTAAGCTGATCACATTACCTGTTTTACACTTTGTTAGCAGTATGTTATTTTCTTACTTTTTATGTCTCTTTCCTCACAACTGCTGCAAAAAGTTGGTATCGCAAAATGGATGATCACAATATTATTTTTTTATTAGGCTCTACACACAGAATGACATAACCCAGACAACTGCAGCCAAGTAAGAGCTATAAGCTCTCGAGTAAAAACACAATGCTGGTGTATTCATTTCCGCCCAGACTTCTAATTTGTGAATAATATTGGGCAGCGAGTATTCAGCACTGATTCGCTGTGCAAACATTTCCAGTGCCTAATCATTTCATCCTGACTCATTGTAATGCAGATAGGATTATTGTATTCAAAATGTGATTTTAAAATGGCCCAGAGCACTAATTAGTCAGCATTTAGAAGGATTAACTGCTTTGTAACGTGTCCTATAGAAACTGTTAAAGACAACATTACAGGTCAACATATCAAATATTACTTGTTCGTAAGCCCGCGTTCAGTAATATAAGCATGTAGTAAAGGTTACATGGTAAACAGTGTGCATTGTACTTGCAATAATTTAAACCTTTAACAATAATAACAATTTATTAATTTTATTGAAGCGTTCATATGAGTGACATTTATTTTATCTATTCATTAACAATATTTCTACTATTAATATGATTGTGTAATATTTACTGCTTTTGACTTAAGCAAGTATTTCTTGTTTCTATCTCCATGTTGTGTGAATGTTACAGTTGACTTAGTTACACACCTGCTTGATTTCCACGAATTTCATGCAGATTTTTATACCGATCTTCTGACAGCACTGTGCCATCCTCATAGGATCTGGTCTACAAACTATATGATTCTATTATTGTTTGTCACATTTTCTGCACAGTTTTGCCGGTGTTCCAACAAATCTTTGCAGCATCCCCACTAAACAGTTAATGGGGATCGGCCCAATAATTGTATAGTGTGTACCAGGCCTAACATTGAATTGGGCAGATTCACAGGGAAAGCTAATGTGAAAATGGAGCAACCCTGAACCTCATCAAAATCATTTTGAACTGTAGTTAGGAGACAAATTAAAAATGTGCAGACATTTCCTATCTCAAAACATTTGCTGTTTTTTGCGGTTTTATTATGACTCATACATCTGGATTAGCCTATTTCTGTTCAGAAGTTTTAAAGGCCCCTTTATTATGATCAGCGCATTGAATGCTAATCATGTAAGAAAGGCTCGCTGCGCCTCGCTGCGACACTAAGTAAATATTGCGATCAGCTCCGGAGCAGATCCGGAGTACAGAATCTGATCATCGCCATGGTTTCCATGGTGATCATCCCTTTGTAAATGGTGAAGCCTTCGTTTTCAGGAGATAAAGACCGTTTTTAGGTGAAAACAGTCTTTATCTACTGAAAATGAAGACTTCACCATTTATTAAATGGAGCCCATTGTCTATACTATACTGCACTGCACTTGTGTTTATTTTCATGAAATCATTTTAATAACATAATAGTTAATTACACAATTGTAACACACTATTGAGGTGTCCTTTATTTATTAGCCTCAGGGCAAGTTTGATATTTAGATACACATAGTGCCTACAGAAAAAAGCCACTTCAACAGTAGTAACCCTTTTCTTTGATTAAATTTGCTGTTGCGGATCAGATTGGTTTACTTATTCCATCATTCATTCAAAGTAAAATGCTTCATGTGTGAGTGATATCTCATTATAAAAAATAACAAATATGTCAGTTTGTATATATGTGTTTATTTGTCATTTGTTGAAATTATATTTAACTGTTATACTCTGCAATTTAATATTCACGCAAAATTTTCAAAATTAGAACTTAAAAAAATATATGGTTAAAATGCAGCTGTGAATGTAAAATTATTGTTTTTTAATTATTATTATTTCTGCCAGTCTATGTCCAAATAATTGTTCACCAATTTAAATATTTATGTTGGAAATATCGAGAATAGGGAATCATTATATTTATCATAGGTGTTGGTCTGGTTTTTTTGTATATAATTTCATATTGGCAACCCCCCCATCCCTGTCCCTTTTATTCCATTAACTGTGTGTATATATATTTATAATATTAATTTCCTAATATCGTACCAGAGCAGCTTCAGTTGATATGTCGGATGGTCACATCTGCTGCAAGTCTATCTGACTGAAATGCTGGCATTTCAGTTGTATGGACTTACAGGGAACCCCCTGGAAGGTGCCACTTCCTCCTCATTCCAATGTCCCTGATACCCTAAAGGAACCCATTGTTATTCGCATATAGATAAACATTTATTCTTATGTTTTGCTTGTCTCATATCTTGGTGACCTGCCAGAATGACCAGAATGACAGTAACAAAGCAAGCTAAAAAATGTGATCGCATCCATGTGCTGAGCCCAGCGGAAGGGTTTTGCATGATATTTTAATTAGATTTTGGGTGTTTAAGTGCAGTTGTGGGTAGATTAGAAGGCATGTTTCTGTACCCTTCCTCCAGAAATCCTGCACTAGCTCAGGGCTTGTATAACTGCCTGACAGAATAGATATTTCAGTAAATTAAAAAAGACCCCAATAAACAGTCAAAATACAGACCTACAACCCTAACACACAGAATATACAGAAGAATAAATTACTTTATAAAACACACTGCATGACAATATACAATGTACTGACTACTATATACTGACTTTTTAAATTAAAAAAAATATTTTTATGATTGAAGAGCAATGGCACATATTTAGCACCAGCATTTCATTCATATAGCAAATTTTATTTATTTATGGCATTAAATGCCACTGGCATTTTGCTGTTTTTACAATTATTAAAACTGTTATTTATATTATCAGTTTTTATGATAATGTGGACAAAATTACAGTAATAATAAAGAATTATTGTGATTGCCCTAATTTGTTTAAATGTGTATCTTGGAAAAATAGATGACATTGGTACCATTGTTTTAGTGCAATCTTTTATTAAAAAAAAAAAGTATTTTGTCATTTAATATATTGTTTTCTGTTCCTGGTGATTATGACAGCCCTTTGCATAATGAGGGGTGTTTTATCACCTAATAATCCCTGATCACCGATCCTGAATGCAGTCTTGGGAAAATATATCACATGGGTCAGTGCCGTAATTGAAATAGGGCTTTTCATTTGCTTGCAGATAAGAGAAATTATACTATATATGCAGGCACTGGCACTCCACCATACACAACAGTTCTGCTCCTGGTGCAACATCAAATAAAATCCATATTCAAATGTGAAGAGACGGCACTCAAGGAGTCTTGTAGTATAAGTCAAATACACAGCAGGTTTATTTCATGATCCACAGGTCACCGTCACCAACGTTTCAATTGCGCACAGGCAATTGTCCTCAGGGTGAAACATACAGCATATTAATGAAACAAGGAACATGAACCAAACACACCCAAAAAACTTATATATATAGATAAATAAATGCCTATCAAGCACTCACCACTGCATATGCACACCGGGGAGCCTCCGGAGCAGACGCTGCGCCGCACACACTTCCGGGTACGTTGCCATGGTAACCGGGGCGGAGCGTAGCCAAACGGCTGACCGTCATTGGCTGGCCGGAATGTGCATTGCCTAGTGAGAAAGAAAATAAAAGATTACATATAGGCCGCCACCAGAGGGCGCTCAAGCCATATCAACATAGGGAGAGAAATATACATAGAAAAATGGCACTTTAGTATAAAGAAACATTGCAAGCAAAGAGTGACCTAATCTAAAGGCAACTCGTGGTGCAAAAAGCACCAGTACCCCCACTAGTAAAAGGAAGCTAAAGGAGACTATAGGCAAACTACCCAAAGAGTAGAACACAATAAAATGGATACCAAAAAGCCAAAAAAGGGAAGGGAAAAAATTAACAGAAAGAAAAACAGAGACAGTAAACTTTGTGAAAATGCAAAATGTTGAGTACATGAATAATTAGTGATAATAAATAGTGCCAGACAACAATGATGAAGGAACACTATCTAAGCCACAAAAAGACAGCGCCAGACAAAATAAAAAAGGGGTAATAGCCAAAAAATAGTCCATTTAGGGCCCTTAAAAGGGCCACACCACAGTCAACAAAAAACACAGAATATGTAGAAAAAGGACTAGAAAAAGCAATTCAAAGGCAGGGTCTTATTGAGACCCCTAGGGGCAACAGAGTCCAATTTGAATATCCATCTGCTTTCACAGCACAAGAGACAATTTTCCCTGTCACCTCCCTTCCAAGGAGGGGGGATGTGATCTATGCCCATTCAACGAAATTCAGACAGTTTATGGTCCATAAGCTTCCAGTGACGGGCTACGGGCTGATCATTTTCCTTCCCTGCCAAAGCCGCTTTGATGGCCAAGCGGTGGAGGGCTAGCCTTTCCTTAATCTTCCGTACAGTTTTGCCCACATAGATCAATGGGCAAGGGCACTGGATAGCATAGACAATGAATTTGCTGCTGCAAGAGATGGAGTGTCTAATCGGGAACGAAGTCAACGTTACCGGGTGGATAAAGGATGAACCTGTTATCGCTGCACTGGTTGAATTTCATGCTCCCAGATGCTAGTAGGTTCATCCTTTATCCACCCGGTAACGTTGACTTCGTTCCCGATTAGACACTCCATCTCTTGCAGCAGCAAATTCATTGTCTATGCTATCCAGTGCCCTTGCCCATTGATCTATGTGGGCAAAACTGTACGGAAGATTAAGGAAAGGCTAGCCCTCCACCGCTTGGCCATCAAAGCGGCTTTGGCAGGGAAGGAAAATGATCAGCCCGTAGCCCGTCACTGGAAGCTTATGGACCATAAACTGTCCGAATTTCGTTGGATGGGCATAGATCACATCCCCCCTCCTTGGAGAGGAGGTGACAGGGAAAATTGTCTCTTGCGCTGTATAAGCAGATGGATATTCAAATTGGACTCTGTTGCCCCTAGGGGTCTCAATGAGACCCTGCCTTTGAATTGCTTTTTCTAGTCCTCTTTCTATATATTCTGTGTTTTTCTTTTTGACTGTGGTGTGCCCCTTTTAAGTGCCCTAAATGGACTATTTTTGGCTATTACCGTTTTTTTATTTTGTCTGGCGCTGTCTTTAATTTTTTTTGTGGCTTAGATAGTGTTTCTTCATCATTGTTGTCTGGCACTATTTCTTATCACAAATTATTCATGTACTCAACATTTTGCGTTTTCACAAAGTTTAGTGTCTCTGTTTTTCTTTCTGTTAATTTTTTTCCCTTCTTTTTTTGCTTTTTGGTATCCATTTGATTGTGTCCTACTCTCTGGGTAGTATGTCTATAGTCTCCTTTAGCTTCCTTGTATTAGTGGGAGTACTGGTGCTTTTTGCACCATGAGTTGCCTTTAGATTAGGTCACTCTGTTTGCCTGCAATGTTTCTTTATACAAAAGTGCCGTTTTTCTATGTATATTTCTCTCCCTATGTTGATATGGCTTGAGCGCCCTCTGGTTTTATTTTGTTTTATATATATATATATATATATATATATATATATATATAGATTTATACCTAACCCTCTTCCCCTCAACCTTCATTAGCAATTAAATCCATGGATAAAAAAGTAAAAAAATAAAACAATGAAGCTCAACTCTCACAGTCTGTGTTAACTGACTGGTGTAGGCTGCAGCTCTTGTGATCTTCTGCTTCTCACGCTGTGACTGCCATACTGAAGCTGTTTACCTATATGGCCTATGCCTGGAGCAGCTCTACTTTCGTTTAGCACAGATGCATGTGCAGAAAGCAAAAGTGGGGCGAAATTCCATCTGAATGCATGAAAAAGAGGGAATTATTTTTCCCATAACCATATTTTACCCAGATAGAACCTGTCGCTTCTTTGCCACCTTTAATTCTCTCCTCCCATTGTCCCCGCCTTCCATGCCACCCTATATGTAAGCTTCCAACTTTGCCTCCTACTTCTCATATAAAATTATCTCTATCAGAAATGACATCTCCTCCCCCCTGCCACCCAACCATCATGAGTTTTCTTCTTTCCATCCTATGACAAGCAACGAAATTCACTCTCTAATAATATCCTCACCACCTTCAACCTTCCCTGTGGACCACATTCCCTCACACCTTCTTAAACTCCTCTCTGCCACTGCCTGCACCCATCTATCCCACCTTTTTAATCTTTCCCCTTTGTCTGGAATCTTTTCTTTCTCTTTTAAGCATGCCTTCAAAAACTTAATCTGGACCCTACATTCCCCTTCATCTACCGACCTATATCTCTTCGCCTACAAACTCCTTGAGCACTTAGTCTCTCAAAGTCTCATAAGGTAACTTACGGACAACTCTATCCTGCCCACCAAATCTGTTTTACTAGACTGCCCTTACCAAAGTGACCAATGATCTGTTATCTGCCAAATCCACGGGCCACTAGTCCATCCTCATCCTTCTTGATCTGTCGGCTGCTTTTGACACTGTTGACCATCCTCTTCTTTTGGTCCCCTCCGCTCTTTTGGTCTCACTGACACTGCTCCCTCCTGGTTTTCCTCCTATCTCTCTGACCACACCTTCTCTGTTTCCACCCCTAGCTCATCCACCCACCCCTCTCTGCTCCCTGTTGGTGTCCCCCTGGGCTCTGTCCTTGTCCCGCTCCTCTTCTCTCTCTACACCTCCTCGCTGGGTAACCTCTTCAGCACTTTTGGTTTCATATACCATCTCTACGCTGATGATGCTTTCGAGTGCTATAGGGCTAGCTTATCTAACCGTGCATAGTTTCCTTCCTAAGAAGGAAACTATGCATGGACCTTTCCTATCCGTGCATCCCTCCTGCCCTCCACAGCTAATCTAAATCTCTAAATCCCTACCACTTCTATCTAATCACTACCCGAGGCTCTTTCTAACTAAACTACTAACTGGTAAGTAGTAGGTAATTTACTAAATATATGCACCAAAGAAGCAGAAGAATACGGGCCTATGAATAAATAATTTACAAGAAAATAAGGCAATTTTGTGAGAAAGACACTCGCAATACGAAAAAGAATCAACTTGCATATTTCATGTAGGTTGTCCATTCACAAGCTTTTTTATGATACACTTTTGCTAACCTACAAAGCCTTAAATAGGACTGCACCCGCATACATAGACACACTCCTCTCATGATATCTCCCAGCTCTCTCTCTCTCAGATCTTCACAGAACATACAGGTCTCTTCTACACTAAACAAATGCTGATTCCCAGTAACAGGAATTCTTCCAGCTTCACCCACTCTCTGGAATAACCTTCCTTGCCCATTAGACTATTCTGTACTCTGAGCTTTCAAGCGCTCCCTTAAAACTCAACTCTTCAGACCAGCTAACTAAATACCTCAACCAACTTCTTAACATTTGTCTGCACTGTTTACAACAATTTTGCTATCCTGTTTTACTTTCTGTTACATGATTAACATAAACTTGGACACTTTTTATTTCCATACTAAAATGATCCATTCTGCTACTAATATTGCTTTGTGACTGGATCATACAGAGCACTGAGCACATTTACCATGCGACCTGGCTAATCAAATAGTGCTATATCAAACCTGTTAATAATTAAATAACTAACAAGTAAAGGTATGTCTTGTAAGCTATACCATCTAACTATAGCATTCTTTAGGTTACATGTTCACATAAACTCATAGTCATTCATAATTAGAATGCAGTTAATTCTGCAGCTCTTGTGTCATTAGCAGCTAAGTTTCCTGTCTCAAAATGACTCTGCTTCAAAGAGAGTGCTTTCCTAGGTAAACAAACACTAAGCATTTGTTGACAGAATGTCAGTGTACAAGAATTCTATCCCAGAACATCATCAAATGCAAATCCTTGGCATTCTGGAATGTTTGCTAGTTTAACCTTCTACTCCATTTGCCACCACAGGATGCCATGGCTCATGGGGGTGTAATAATATGCACCAGGACATCAAGAACCTCTTTCTTTCACACTTATCAGGCACTATAGTTTTAATGCCTCAGCTGCATATCTTTACCAGGTGTGATTGTAGGGACATCTTGGTACTAAATAATGGACTGTAATTATTACTGTTGTTATATTTGTGCCTTATGTTGGAATGCAAGCCTTTGAACATGCTAAACATTGTTAAAAGTGCTAGTGTTCACTGTTTTTTTGAAAAATTGTTGACCTTTGCCCCAAAGACACCTGGTTTAACCAAATTAGTCATATGCGCAATGACTATATTTGTTGCCACTCTATGCAGGAGAGCTTTAGTAACATTGAACTGGGATTATAACACATAGCCCTTGTTACCTCTGACATATACCAACATGTGCATGTCAATAGGTATACAGATTGTATACAAATATTGCCAGATACTTCACAGACCGAAATTAAATTCATATTGCCAGCATCTATCTGTCTGAATATAGACAAATGTCTTTTAGAGTGCAGGCATTTAGAGTGTCCAAGGGATACACAGATTCTGGGCCATTTTCACAGATGCGTTTGTTCAAAAGTACGCAATTATATGCATGCATGTAGCAAGTAAAAAAAACCACCAACACCCATGACACTCCCCTCTCAAAGCTGTGCAATCATAGACTTACGCCTCCATAGATCAACTTTAACTTTACATGTGTACTTACGTGCGTATATGTATGCCGTACGTGCGATTATATGTAACTGCGCCCTCAAAGACTCATTTAAATGCCCCCCCCCACTCTTTCATGTAACTTTTCAGGTACGTGTTTTAACCCCGCCCATCCTTACGTATGTCCCCAAGTGCGATTAACATGTCCGTGCCAAAAGCACTTACGTGCTTATATTCTAAGTTACTTACATAAATAAAGTTACTACGCATGCACAGTTAAAATGTACCTAAAAATACGCACGCAACTTCACGTGAAAACGGATCTGTAAATCCGGCGCTCTGTCCATAGCATAGGGAAGAAGGTTGGAAATATTTTGAAAGAAGTGAGGTTATGTATGTGGTGCATATTTGTTAATGACTTTCTAAGTCAGTAAAAAAAATTATATTTGATAAATAACAGTCAAAAAAATATAGAATTAAATACTGAAATATCGAAAATATAAAAATGAATATAGAAATTAATTGTTTAAGTTTTTTGAGGTGGAGAGGTAAGGAGTACATAGCAGGAGTCAATGCAGAATATGATTAGTGCATGAATGAATTGGAGCTTTTCTAGTGTTTTAGATGCTGTTCCTAATGCTGGGATAATTTCTCATCATTCAGTGTAAAAAAAAATGATCTCTCATGTAATATGTGACCAACAAACTCCAGTATATGGATATTTAGATTTGAACTCTAAAGGCGGAATACTTTGTCCATTGCTAAGTTCACATTCCACAGTAGTTTTGTAAAATAAAAGCTTCAACTAAGATCCCCAGTCTCATCACAGCCTCATCACAACCTCATCACATACAGCGGATGTTCCTCCTACATCATTAGACTCCATAAACTATTCATATATGGACCTTTTCTTGAAACAATGCAGAGCAATATTCTTGAACTGCTTTGTATTGTTGCTCCATTCCTGCACACTCAGCCATTGTAATGGCACCTGACATGTACTGGTATATATTTGGAAGGGATGATGGTGCACCCTAATCTAAACGACCACTAACAAGTAATGGGGTGCCACAATCCCCTCCTATTGCATACAATAAATGAGAGGTTGTAGGGCGCTGGTGTGTATGATAAAATATTGGCTGATGGTGTAACCTAATTAAAACTAAAAGGGATAATCTGATCTTATATAAAAGTTATATAATAAAGACTGATTATGAAACAGATGTTAATAATTCAACAGTTTGATGAAATCAAATTATATCCACAACCTTATTAATGTTTGGTGACTTATTGCACATATAGATAGATAGTATTGCATTTTCATTGTTTGAAATTTCCCTAAACTTTTCTTACTCATTTATTCCCGATTGTCAATATTATCCTTTTTACTGGGTCCTAAAGGGTAAGAGGTTGTTCTGTGTCCTTGTACAGTCATATAACATGGCAGACGTTTTGTATGAAATAAAATAATGATATCCTTATTTTTGTTTTTAATATTACAGAATTATTCTAGTTAATACCATGGTTCTATATAAATAAAAGGAGTTGTATATATCAGTAGGATATTTTAAATGAACTGTGAATATTTGTTCCTTTGGGCAGTTTTTTGCTTACATACCCTTCATTTACCCATTTCCATTGATGACATTTTCATTTATTCACTATAGCCCTTTTAGGATTTTGTATGAATTGGTAATATATGTTCCGTTGGGTACTATATATATCTTATTATTGTATTAGGATTATATGATCAGATTATCCCTTTTAGTCAGAGGTGTAGCTAGCTGCCATGGTGCCCGGAGCACGGGTATGTTGCAGCGCCCCAGTACTGTATTTGAGGCGTGGCCAACATGGGGAGGGTTTGCATTTGAAGGGAGAAAAGAGGAAATTCCCAAATTGGCGAGAGTCCATTCTATTGTATTAATCATAAATACAATACCTAAAGAAAGTGAGGCGCTATAGTTGAAATTGACTCAAAACAATGCATGAACAGTTATTTCTTATATTTATTATATCGTTTTTTAGTTTTAGTTTTTTAAACAATCAAAACTTTACAAATATAAACAGATCTTAGTTTACATTTTAATGAAAATGTGACTGCCCGGCTGCAAGGATACCTCATTTAGATAGGTCCCTACACTTAAAAATAAACTTCTATAACACGGTACTTACCGCCCTCTGTAGTAACTGCCTACATATTATAAATTATTGATGGCAGGACCCAGTCACCTTTTAATACAACACAATCTATGTAAAACAATCTAAGTACCAAAATAAGATATATATAACTTACCGGACCTCTCTCAGTGATAGGCTGCAATGAAATGATTGGTTCACCCACAGTACTCTGTTATTTAACCTGGAACACAGGGGCAGCTGATCTAGATGGGGGTATTCAAAGAGCAAAATAAAATATATCTGTAATAATAATCTGTAATAATATCTCTGCATCATCTCCCCCTTCCCATTCATCATCTCTTCATTATCCTCATAACCCCTCCCTCTTTTTTCCCTTTATCATTTCTCTATCCCCTCATCATCATCATCCCCTCCCCATTCATCATCTCCCCATTCTTCTCATATCCCCCCCTCTGCTTTATCATTTCTCTATCCCCTCATCAT
>WWET01002566.1:143864-155636 GCA_011038615.1 Limnodynastes dumerilii
TCAGCAGGAGAAGGCACATCTCACTGTCTGGGCTAGCTGGGGGTAGTGAATGGCTGTCAGTTGGTAAGCTATAATGGATGCCTATATGGGGGCTTTCTGCAGTAAATGAACTACTGAAGGTACTTATTTAATACAGGTTACATAAGTTCTTCCTGTGAGATATTTTTTTTATTAAGAAAAAATCCTCAAGGATTTTGCAGGTTTGGGGTCTCTTTCTTTAAATTTAATAGGAGTATGCTTTTCAGTCTTTATACCTGGGCTGTTAGCAACCAGCAGACACACAACTACAGATTGCTGACATGAGCCTGTGCCTTTATATTGTGATGTATACTGGAAAAAATATTTTGCTGGAAGTAGCAGAGCATAGCTGAAAAGACTTGTAATACACTGATTTAATTTAGTCACAGCTCTTTTTATAGATGCTGTAATACTGTACAGAAGCCAGTAAAACTAAGCTAATAGCAGAAAAAGTAAAAATATAACCTGGTAGTAGCAGCCATGATTAATGCTACAGTACTGATTCTAGTTAAAAGCTGCTTCCTAAAGTGTCATGTGGCAAGTATTAATAGTTGTTTCAGTGACATGCTCAGTGGGGGGACAGAGGAGGGGCCTATGGTTTGGTATTTAAAATTTGCCTGTCATTTTGCAAAACATTTTCAATATATAGTTATAGAAAGTATTAATTACTATCTTGATTTTGCTTGTAAGAGGCTTGATTAACAATTCTGTAAGTACAGTCATTTACAAATGTTTATATCCATACATCCATGTATTCATGTGAAGTAACAGGAAATATATGCACTTTCATTACGATACTAGTCTGAGAAGTAGTTTATAATGTGGTTGAACACCACAAAGATCTGGAAATAAGTGACTTGTATAGTCATTTTACAGTTGGACAATGATAAATGAGACTTGTAGAAGACCATTCACAGTGGTTACGATATAAGATTGTTTCCCAGAATGCATTTTCACAGCTCGCAAATTCACTTTCAATCCCGCTAGTCCTAATCTCTTGACTGTATCACTTCTCTGTTGATTCATTATGTTTGTGCCTCAGTAGAGGAAAGAAACAACAGCAAGAAATCAATATTTTTATATCTAAGAAACTTTGATGGAGATTGTAAAATGATGTTTTAAATGTTCATTTCTAATTCAATGTTTTTAATAGAACAAATTTAATAGAAACCATTTGTATGTCTGAAAGGCGTCTGCTATGGAAACCATATCTGTCACATGGGACACTGCAGGTTCCAGAATTGTGAAATGATAAATTAGCAGTAAGTAATAAATGTACTAAGATGTGACCTGTCCAGTTTAGTAATTATTTCATTTACAATTACTGGGCCGGATCCTCAACTACGGCCGTCTTCCACAGACGGCCGTAATGTGCCGATATATAGCTACTGCGCATACGTAGTAACTATAGTATGTAATCTACGTATTGTTTCGGTACGTAGATTGCATATATGCGGTCTTTAGAAACCGCATATACGCAATCTATGTACCGAAACGATACGTAGATTACGTACTATAGTTACTACGCATGCACAGTAACTATATATCGGCACATTAGGCCGTCTGTGGAAGACGGCCGTAGTTGAGGATCCGGCCCACTAACTTAAACAAGAACCATTTTGAAATGTACCAAAACTATAGCTTTTCTAAGTGTATAAGCCATCTACTAATTATTAAATAATTATTAATTATCAGCAAACTAGAGGAGATATCCTTGCTCCATTGGCTGTACCCTAATATTGGAATCTGTCGTTGAACTACACCTCCCAGCATTCTCTACAAACTGGCTATGCTATTATTAGAGCATCCTGTATATAATAGCTGTTAAACGTTCTCTTTAAATAATTTTCAAAGTACCGTATATATATTTCTATAGTCTGTTTTAAATATTCAATCTTTATTTTAAATGAAGACTTTTATTTAACTATGATAATCCTGATAGTTCTATTTCTGGAATCCATGGGGAAAATTTTGGATCACTGGCTTCAGGGGCTAGTGGAGACTAGATTTTTGCACACGTCTTTTTAAAGATTTTCCAAGCCTTGTAATTGAGCACAGTATGTTATATTTATTTTTCAGTTTGCCCATTGATGATTTCTGGTTGTAGCCCTTCTATTGAATCCCAGTTGCGTTTTCCGTCTATGATTTGAATCAATGGAGGAAGACAAGTGATCCCTTGTTTTGTTGCTTATTGATTGCAGACAACCTTTTTTTTCTTTTCTTTTCTTTTCTTTACTTTATGGACTCCTGTAATTTGATTTGTAAGAAAACTCTGAAACAAGCAGCAATGCTTTCTCTGTTGAAAATATCTGTGTGTGTGGTTTGCTAGCAAATAAAATCATAAAGTAAAATAAATGGGTTGAAGCAGAGCCAATACATATAGGCCAAGTACTCAATTTCTTTCTATTGGCAGCACCTGTCACCGAGGTGAGCTCTCCTGGGAAGATTAAGACCAAAGACTCGCAGCTAATCAAGGAAGCTGCATGACCCCCCTTAGTCTGGAGCAATGACAAAACAAATATGTTTTTAGAGCCTGAAGTAGATGTTACTATTAAATCACTGACATGGACAGTGTACTGTTACACAGAACTAATATGTACATACATGATTTGGGCTCTCAGTTCCATTTGTGAAAGATAAATAGAAAAATAATATAAATAAATAAATAAAATATATTTTTAAGTATATATTCAAAATAATTATTTTTATAACTGTTATTATTATTATTCAGAAAATAGTTTGTTTAATTAAATAAAGAATTCAAGAATTTACATTTACTCAGTCATTTAATATATCATTATCAGGAAAGGGCAAGTATAAGGAAAGTTGTGGTAATAATTGTACCTGGTGGGAGTGACCGCTGAGAAAATTATATTTTAGAAATAGACACAGCCGAAAATTTACTTTCGGAGTGTGTCTATTTCTAAAATATAATTTTCTCAGCAGCCACTTACACAGGTACAATTATTACCACATCTCTATTTCTCTATTTTGAAAATAGCGCTTTTTTTGAAAAACTTTTTATGAATGGGTAGTTATAGGGAAATTTAAGGTCAGGCTGTGGTCAGGGGAGTTTTAAGGTTAGGCTGCGGGCAGGGGAGTTTTAGGGTTAGGCTGCGGGCAGGGGGGGTTTTAGGGTTAGGCTGCGGGCAGGGGAGTTTTAGGGTTAGGCTGCAGGCCGGGGAGTTTTAGGGTTAGGCTGTGGGCAGGAGAGTTTTAGGGTTAGGCTTCAGGCAGGGGGGTTTTAGGGTTAGGCTGTGGGCAGGGAAATTTTTAGGGTTAGGCTGCGGAAGGGGAGTTTTAGGGTTAGGCTGTGGGCAGGGGATTTTTAGGGTTAGGCTTCAGGCAGAGGGGTTTTAGGGTTAGGCTGTGGGCAGGGAAATTTTTAGGGTTAAGCTGCGGGCAGGGGAGTTTTAGCGTTAGGCTGTGGGCAGTGGATTTTTAGGGTTAGGCTTCAGGCAGGGGGGTTTTAGGGTTAGGCTTCAGGCAGGGGGGTTTAAGGGTTAGGCTGCATGCAGGAGAGTTTTAGGGTTAGGCTGCGGGCAGGGGGGGTTTTAGGGTTAGACTGCGGGCCGGGGAGTTTTAGGGTTAGGTTGTGGGCAGGGGAGTTTTAGGGTTAGGGTGCAGGCAGGGGAGTTTTGGGAGAGAGAAGTCCATTCAAAAAAGGGCAGTTCTCAGCGGTGACCCACACCCGATTTTACCTCAGAGATCCTTATTATATCAAGTTTCCTTTATTTTGCACTGGGAAGGTTCTGCCACAGAAACAATGCAGACCACTCCTATAGCACAATGGTAACACTTTGGTTTTATTCCCTACTTATTCCAAAGATAATTTTGACTGCATAATATACAACTTATCCTATATGAAAGCTTACTGTTGAAGCTGAGTGTAGAAGCAAAGAAAAGTTAGATAGAGACCCTGTAGAGGCCCAAGTAGCTTTTTGTGCATAATAGTTTACATAATTCAACCTGGAGCATGTAAGCGACAGACTTTTTCTTTCATTGTGACCAGGAATAAGTGCAGTGTCTGGACATTGTCTGTCAACACATGAGTAGGCTGAATGCCGTCAGTCACTTGACCACATTAAAGGTAAAAAGAACATAACACATACCCAGGTAACAATTTTCAATGAGAACAAACTGCTTTGAAGATAGGAAGTGTGGAAGTGATTTTGTTTTCGTACAAGACCCCGCAGTGCACTGAAGAAAAGTGCTTTAATTTTAGTTTGTTACAGGTTTGAATTAACTCCAGCTATTTTTTTTAATGGTAATCTAAATTAATCTCTGTGGACCCAGGATGCTTTTTAAGACTAGTTAGTTCAAGACTGATGTCTATGGTACACTATATAACTAAAATTAACATTTCTTTCAACATGGAAATTTATTTATCTAGTTTTCTCTGTTAGGATTCATATAAGCCCTGAAAAGATCACTATTAGATACCAGATATAAGTCACAATCTGGTCACATCACTGCTCAGAAAGTTTACAAATTAAATATTAATATAAATCTCTTGCTAAATTGATTAATTCTATGAAGCAGCATTTTAAAAACACCCTGGAGCTGATCCAGAGCTGTGCATGCACCTAAAGCGGAATTCCATACTGCATATGTGCATAATGGAAGTGAGCACAGAAAGTTGCATGGAAGGCTAACCATCTGCCAGGGTTTTATTTTCTGTGTGCTCGGGTGTGTTCCACTAAATTTAAATAAGAAAGTGGCCATTTACTACTTTTGCGCAATAGAATCCCAGATTCCATGCGCTTCCTCCAAACTTTTGCAGGAGATCATGGACTAGTGTAAGACGGAGGACATTTTAAGAATTAAATGGCCCTATTTGTATTAAAAACATGCCTTACACATGTTAAAAATTAACAAAGATTAAAGTGATGAATGATTTCATTTTTTAAATACATTTCTGGTCATATATTACACTATAATAAAATAATTTTTTTAAGCCCGAATAGCAGCATATAGTCATACTGTATGCTAAGCATATTTTTAACGGGTTTGGTTTGCTGCCATTTGTGACAAGGATTTAACCACGAGGGACCGATAGTCAATGTATATTCCCCGATGGAGAGCAATATGCGAAGAGACCCAGAACGAATCACCAGCGTAGAAGAATGAGGATTTCCCCAACCCTTATCCTTATGCTTACCCTAACCCTCGTCTTCCATTACCCTACCCCTAACCCTTCTTTCTCCGCAACCTAACCCTAACCTTTCATGTCTCCGATCCATCCCCTCCCCACAGTCTAACCCTAATCTTCCCTTTCTGTGCTCCATCCCCTCCACACAGCCTAACCCTAAGCTCTCCTTCTATGCTCTATCCCCTCCCCCTAAGCTTTTGCTGTAATGAATGGGTAAAAAATAGATCTATTGGCATACTTAGTGATTTATTAAATAATTTTTTTAAATTAACACAGTTTCGAAATAGAGACAGCCAAGAATTAGATGTCGACTGTCAGTGTGTTCAAAATGTAAATTTCGAAGCGGCGAACATAGACGATTTTTAAAGGTTATTCATTTTTAGGGGTGTTATTTTACTAAATCAAAAAACATAAAAAAAAACATTTGAAACATGCAAACTTGTATAGGCAGCTTCTGCATTACACCTATACTACCATTACATTCAAACAGGTGTACATTTGTACATTTTCACTAAGGCCTATCCAGAATCACAACTTTTGCAACTTTGAATAGGATGCACGCAGTTTAATCAGCAGATTTGTGCTTCTAATCTTGCAATAAGTCTAGATCATATCTGCCTTTTGAGGCATCTGAGTGCAATGCAAAAGGACAGCAAATCAGGTTTTCACACAGTGCAAGAGAGTATTTTATTTGTCAAATCAAATTGAATACACATGTATGCACTGTAACTACACATAATAATTTTCACTAAATTTAATACTACATAATACTTTCAATCTTTTATATTTGTACATAAAAATACTTTATAAATCATTATACCAGGACTGGGTGGTAACAGACAGACTGGTTGGGTAAGAGGGCCCTGCCATAGGCTTACATTCTATAGGATATTAGGGATTGATACATAAGGGAAAGTGCTATATAATCACACAGCGGACCAGCCAGTTTGCATGAGGGAATTTTAGTGTAGAATAAAAAAGAACAAGTTTGGTTTAATCATGAAATGAGGGGCATATAATATAGTTGTTGTAAATAGTGTAGACAAATGTTAAGTAGGTTGTGGAATTTGGTACCCTTGTCTGAAGAGGTGAGTTTTGAGGGAGCGCTTGAAAGTTTGGAGAGTAGAGGATAGTCTTAGTGGGTAAGGAAGGTTATTCCAGAGAGTGGGTGCAGCCTGGGAGAAGTACTGTAACCAGGAATCAGCATTTGTTTAGTGTGGAGGAGAGCTGTATGTCCTGTGAGGATCTGAGAGCGCGAGCTGGGATATATCCTTGAGATGAGTAAAGATATGTATGCAGGTGCAGTAATATTGATGGTCTTGTAGGTTAGCAAAAATATCGGAAATGGTTGTTATAAGTGGCAAGGAGGAATTGTCAGAATGTTAATACTCAAATATACGTATGTATAAAATAACAATACTTACATGTTTTACTTTAACACTGGGGTAAATCAAATGAAGCGGGTAAAACAAGGGTATTTAAAACATGAACATGGGGTAATAGTGAGCAGGTTTTGAGCATCACAAATGCATATTTCTTACAGGATAAAGCCATGTAAAGGCTTTTTGTTCATGCATAATGCTTAAAAATATCCTAGTCTGCCAAACATGCCATTTTCCAGGTTAAAAAAAGAGGGAAAAAAAGAGCTAATGAAAAATATATGTGTGCCTGTAAGCAAGTCTTTTATGTTGTTACCAGGCAATAATAAACTGCTGCTCAAGCATCTGATAAAGAGGAAGTCAGTAATTACATGAATGATTCTGAGGTGAGAGACTTGCTACAAAGGAAGTCCTTTTCAGTGTTAATGAGAGGGCTTTTGGGAGCCTAGTAGCCTTGAACATCTTAAAAAGGAAAAGATAAGAGGAAGTGTGTGTCTACTGCATACTCTCAAAAGGGGGTTTCTTTTACTGCCTCTTTCATTTCATTAGAATTGCCAGACAAAAGGTCAGCGTCTAGCCCATCCAGCCATCTTTTTTTTAGTTCCAAGTGTAGATAGCTCTTTGTGGTGGTCCTATTACAGAGGTGTTTCCCAACACTAACAGAACATGGCAGGCGCCATTTTGTGTTTGGGGTTACAGTTTAAAAAGTTCACTTTACAGCCTTGAGAACATGTAAGATATGTTGTTGTATATTCAGTTAGATGCGAAGAAGTGAATCAGCACAATTTCTTATTTTAACAGTGTTTCCATCAATTTCCCAACTTTGATATAAACTAACTGATCGGTACTTGCCCTACTTTCCCTTTTCTACAGTGGAACAAAATATGCTATATTTCAGTCCACTGGAATGACATCTGTTTGTAATGAGTGGTTGAATAATTCTGTTAATTGCTGTTTCCAACACTGATTTAATCTCTTATTATTTTAGAATCAAACCCTGATCATTGATTCGTTTAATTCTAGCTTTGAGAGTCCTCTATGACCTTTTCCTCTGTGAACAAATTTATATCTACCACCTTCTGATGTACTTAGTGACCTAGGGCCGGATCCACAACATGTCCATCTTCCAACATATGTCCGTCATTTGCCGATAATAGCTACTACGCATGCGTAGTAACTATTTTACGTAATCTATGTATCATTTCATAGAATGCGTATATGCGGTCTTAAACAGCGCATATACGCAATCTATGTAACAAAACGATACATAGATTACGTAAAATAGTTACTACGCATGCGTAGTAGCTATTATCGGCAAATGACGGACGTATGTTGGAAGATGGACGTTGTTGTAGATCTGGTCCCTAATGCTTAACACGGTTCTTTAAAACGGGTTTTTCAACCTGGGTTATTGCAGGGTGAATTGCCGTGTGAAAAAAAACCCTGTTGTAAGCCAAGCTCTTACACAGGAAATAAGAAAATCAATCATAAAAAGCCTAGTGGAGCAGAAAGGAAACACACAACTACTAACGGATCAAACGGCATTTTCATAGTACTTGGAGGTGTCAATTAGTACTTGTGTGTCTCCATTCTAGTCTGTGGGATTGCAGGCAGACCAGAAAGGAGACACTTAATTACTAATTCACACCGTTGAATAGCGGGAATGCAAGCTTTTTAGTTTTTTACATAGTTCTATTAGATTACGTAGCTATCAGTATAAACAAGACTGGGTGGTAACAGACAGACTGGGCAGGTATGAGAGCCCTGCTCACAAGCTTACACTCTTAGGATATAAGGGATTGATACAAAAGGGCATATGCTATAAATCACACAATGGACCAGCCAGCTTGCATGGTAAAAGTGCTCAGTGCTCTGTATGATCAGTCACGCAGCGGTTTTAGTAGCAGAACTGAAGTGAATTTAAGTATAGTGTGAAAATGAACAAATTTGTGTTAATCATGAAAGGAGACGTAGGTTTGTCTGAAGAGGTAAGTTTTAAGGGAGCGCTTGAAGGTTTGGAGAGTCTTAGTGGGTGAGGAAGGTTATTCCAGAGAGTGGATGCAGCCCAGGAGACGTCCTGTAATCGGGAATCCGAGCATTTGTTTATTGTTGAGAAGCACTATATATCCTGTGAATATCTGAGAGAGCAAGCTGGGATGTATCTTGAGATGAGTGAGGGTGCAGTCTTTTTATGACTTTGTTTATGACTTTGTAGGTTATCAAAAGGATCTTGTATTTGATTCTGTAAAATACAGGTAACCAATGTAGAGACTGACAGAGCAGGAAGCTCTTGAGGAGCATTTAGCAAGGAAAATCTAGTCTAGCTGCTGCATGCAATATAGACTGTAGAAGAGTAATTTTATAATGTGGGAGTCCATTAAGGAGAGCATTACAATAATCAATGCAGGAGATAAGTGCATGAATGAGAGTTTTTGCAGTGTCTTGTGTGAGATATTTTTGTATTCTGGAAATGTTTTTAGATGTATGTAGCAGGATATAGAGACAGATTGTATGTGGGGAACAAAGGATAAGTCAAGGTAATAACCTAAGCATCAAGTAGGGATTATTTCAGTATTGTCGACAGGGATAGAGAGGCCAGGTGGGTAGCTTTTGTTAACAGGTTATTAGTTCAATTTTAGATAGATTAAGTTTGAGATGACGGGAAGACATCCAAGAAGAAATGGCAGAGAGGCATTCAGTAACACTGGCCAACACAGATGGTGATAAATCAGGAGTAGATAGGTCATCCGCATAGAGATGATACTAAAATTGAAATGACTTTATTATCTGTCCAAGGAAAGTTGTATAAATAGAGATGAGCAATGGACCCAAAACTGATCTTTGCTGTACTCCAACAGATAGAGGAAGAGCAGAGAAGGTGGATCCAGAAAAGCGAATCACTGAAAGAGCGATTAAATAAGTAGGATGTGAACCAGGAAATGTCCTGAATACCCAGGGACATAGTATAAGAAGAGCAAATCTCTCTACTCAGGTGTCTTTGTGAGAGACCCGTATTGAAAAATCTAATTCACATTGACACCTTTTCCAAAACCCTTTTTTTCCCGGGTCCAATTTCTGGGTCTTTGGATCCGGGTCAAAGAAAATAGGACATATCATATCACCATCAAATACCCGGGTTTGAGGCAAAAAAACAGGTTTTTGGTGGTGATGTGAAAGGGGTATTACTGATCTATTACTAAGATTATTGGGGTAGATCCAGACCTATGGGCTTGTTACGTTACAACGTCTAGCGTATTTACGCTAGCTTAATTACTATGCACTCCCCTAGGCTCTCCACTCGCTCGTACGTACTTTGGCCGTTTACGCTGCCCAAACCCTACCTTAACTTTTCCTAGCGTAAGTACTGACATACATAATGAATTTACGTATGTGACGGCCAAACCCAGCCCATACTGTCCAATTTAAATACCTCCCTCTGCCTCCAAATTACGGGTGTAGTATTGATGCCCCCGCCCCTTTGTTCGTATTTACGCTGATGGTACGTACGTTAGCAGTTACGTGACGTAACAACTTTCGGGCGCATGCGCAGTAAATACAAATGGGCGATTTTACGTCATCAGCTAGCGTAAATAAGCTAGCGTACTTAGCTTAGGATCTGGCCCGTTATGACACAATCCAGCAAAAAAAACCAAAAACAATAAAAATTTCACAATAGAGAACAAGTTATTTTATATAGGCTTCACCATACACAGAGGCATCGTACTGCCACTAGGTTTATTGCTGTTGATAGCAATTTTGCCAACAATTGATAAATCTGTCACTTTGTATTTGATAATACATGCAAATTCTCTTTGCATGTCACATGTTTACTGCATGCTAACCACTCATCGGAACATAGGGATATTTTTAAGTACTATATTTTTTAAATACCCCCAAGAAATCAGCCAGTATTTATAGGGGCTTTGCAAATTGAGCTAAAAACAATTGTTATGCTGGCATGATTTTGTTTTTATGCACCCATTTTATTTTTATGACTTGTTTTGCTGTTAATTGCAGAGCACCAATTGCTTTATAAAATAGATACAGGACCATTGTGAGTTTTCTCAGAGCTGCCTAACAATTCCACTGTGATTACATTATGATTTTACTAGCTGTGCTCGGATTTCCTAAGTTGCATTCACACCTCTAAAGAAAGCAGTACAAGCCACATGCTCCTCAGTTAAATTACTTTGGTGCCGTTCAGACTATGAATTCCAGACTTAGGTTAGAGTACAGTAAAGTACAGTACATAAAAAAAAAGACTACAACATGCAGAATAGTTATTACTGAGCATTTTCAAGTATTTTTCTGCTGTATCTTCAGATAACCTTGTATATTTTTCCTGTAATTTTAGCTGCTCAGATGGTGGCTGTTTCCCCAGCCATTTTTAGTTCATTGAATTCATAAATAAGGCAAGCAAATGACTGCAGATTTGCTGTTTGGATTATATGGGAAGTCACAGAGTCCTTGGATTTTTTCTGCTGGTTATCAGTAATTTGAAGCATCTGCACATGCTAATATAGTTTTATATGGCTTCAATTATCATGTATTTCATAAAAAAAATTAAAAAAAATTACAAGGCATCTTCTTCAGTTTACAGGATACATAATTCTTTAATATTCAGTACATGTCAAATTGTGCTTTAATATTTAATTATTAGATAAAAACAGCTGTTTTGTTAAATGCCATTGTGCAGAATAAGATTAATATTAACCTTTACTTTACACTCCCTATAAATCTGCCGAGACGAATGGAGAACACAGAAAACTATTTAAATTACGCAACAGATTTTCTCTGGGCCTGAAGCAATATTTGATAAAGAGAAACCTACAATGTGATAGTTCTAATTACAGGCTCTCGTCTCTTCCCTCCCACTTACACTCCTCCATCTGCCCTTAGCTGCTGGGGAAAATAAACACATACACAAACTGTCATAAAATTGTTGAGAACAAAAAGACTCATTAACCATATAAAAATATATTTTATTTTAGTCTATAGTCATGATATATATATATGGGACCAAGGGGTGCCATTGTCTTCTAGTTGGGTGGCTTGCGGAATTCTACAGACAGAATATTTACTGTGTATATTGGGAAAATTGAGGCCTTGCTGTAAATTTGCCATAATTGAGATTTGCCCATGATGTGGCTTTTTCCCACAAGTATGCAGATTCCTAGAAGATTGCATTTCTGTTTCTATAATTTGAACTAGTAAAGTGTATAT
>WWET01002566.1:181725-193228 GCA_011038615.1 Limnodynastes dumerilii
TATACATACACAGATGGTGAAATAAATATTAAACACATCAGCATTTTTCTCAGTAAATATATTTGTAATGGGGCTGTTGTAATGAAATTTTCACCAAATATCAGCAACAACCCATGCAGTCCACACATGTAATAATGTGAAATGACACAGGGAAAAAGTATTGAACACATGAAGAAAGGGATGTGCAAAAAAAAGGCATGGAGAGCCAAGACACCAGCTGAAATCTATGAGTGATTAAAAAGCAATCCTGCCCCTTATCAGTGCAATAATAGTTGTGAGTGAATTGTAGACAATTGTCACACCAACCATGTAAGGAACGCAGATTGTTCACCAAGAATAATCAACAGATATTGGTTTTGTATATTTCATAATAATAGATAAAGCTTTTATGTGCCAATGTCAAGCTTTTTGCATTTTATTACACTGAGGGTTGACAGGTACTTTAATATTATTATTGTAGGGATTTTCATCATTTTAAGACTAATTTAGAACCACTCTACTTAATATTTACAATGAGGATGCATGAGTAGATCCTCATAGGTCTGTCACACTATGTTTTATAATTTGCTGTGTTATGATAAGCAATTAGGCATACAAAAACCTAAACAAAGCATATGGACAATGTGTCACGGTGAAGTTGAAGTTTGCTGTAGCTGCTGCATTTTTTACTGCTGTGTTCCAGGGCTCGGGGAGCTGGCTGTGACCTCTAAGCAGATTTCGCTGTCAAGAAGACAAATTTGCAGCTTGTGAACAAGTCATTTATCATCCATCACCAGTTCTTTCTGCTGGGAGTATGAGCATCCCTAGCAATTATATAGCAGCATAGCACTGCATGCTGCTGGAATTCTGCACTGATGCACACTACACATTCAATTTAGAAAGGTTTTTGGGGCATCTAGGATTCTTCTTGAATTTTCTTCTGCCAACAAACATTATAGTTATCAAGTGGTTTTACAAATGTAATTTGTAATTTTATTTTATTTATATATGTGTAAAAAAAAGATTCTTTGTTCAAATTTTGTAAAAAAAAATAAAACAAATAAAAAAAATAAAAAAAAAAATATATATATATAAATGTTAAACATCCCTTTAATAAAGATTTCAATTAAATAAATATATAATTCATCTATCAAACATTCCATACCATATTGTACATAAATTTCCCCTGGTAGTCTTCATCTTGTTCACTTGGCCCAGCATATATTGCATTTATTATAGTAGTGATTTTTAAATTCCATTACCGTCATTTCTACCAAGGTCAAAAGGGATACCCATAATGTTATCTTAGGTGAACATAATTATTTCATAAGACAATGCATATTCTTATTCAAAAGAATAAAATAAAAAAATAAATATGTAAAATTCATGCCACCATAATACATTCCTTAATTTTCATTTTCATTTTTAATTAATTCACTTTAAACCATATGCAGAGCATATTCAGAGCACCACTGGTTCAGACCCTACTGTTTTGGCATTGTGAAAGTGGCATGTCCACAGTGGTATGATAGTGAGAGTGTCCACAGTGGTATGATAGTGAGAGTGTCCACAGTGGTATTATAGTGAGAGTGTCCACAGTGGTATGATGGTGAGAGTGTCCACAGTGGTATGATGGTGAGTGTCCACAGTGGTATGATGGTGGGAGTGTCCACAGTGGTATGATGGTGAGAATGTCCACAGTGGTATGATGAGATCTGAATGTTGATGTAAATTCAGTCGACAGTGAGTTTGCATATTAATGAATGTCACACGTTTGTATGTTACACCCTTTTATTAGATTAATGCAACCAACTATATAGATGACTACTTTGATCTGGGATGGTAAATGCATCTGGGTATGAATTTCAAGTTAAAAGTTACAGAATAAAGAGGGGGAAATGATCAGGCAATTAGTGTGGAGCATCTAAGTGCTGAACATTGGGATGTGTAAGATTTAGTTGCACAAATGCATGTTCAAATTGGACAAAGACCTGGCAGCTTAGGTCTTTGAAAGGAAGTTACTGACATCAGAGAACAGTAGTGCAAGATATCCAAATATCTCACAAGCTGTTTGAATATTTACATGTAGATGTATGAATGTTATTATTAACTGTTCAATAAAGCAACTTGCCATTTAAGTTAAGGGATCCTATAAATAAATTATTTCTTGCAATCAAAGTACAACTGAAAGGGACAGAGTACTTTGTGCTAAATATGTATATTTCTGTAAATGAAATATAGTAATATTAGAATGAAGTTTGTTTGGTTGCAGAATACGAGTTTTATTTCATCTGTAATATCTCACTGAACAATACAAAACAGAGACATGTTTCGGAATGCTCAGTCCCCAAGCATCTGTAATAGTGTTCCACTAGAGCACACTTTGATTTTGATCTGTACTAATTAAGGCCAGAATTAACTGCCAGAGTTATTAAACTTTTAAAAAGTCTCATGGATAATTAGCCATTGAGCAATGGAAGAATAAACACACAGGTTACTGCTGACTTGACTGTGCTTTTGCTTATGGGGATAATAACATATTGTACTGGTGTAACTGCTGGATTATTGCTTTAATTATTAGTATATATGCTCGAGGCAGCACACAAAAACATTTATTGAGTTACACTTAAAAAGATTTTTTTTCACAAAGCAGCTTTCTGTTTAGTATTAATGCTTGAGGTTCATTACTCACTGTTCAATGTCTGACAAAAATGAAAACCTTATTTTTGGTAGTGACGCATAGAAACACATTTCTAGAGTTTAGCGTTCATGTCTGATATTTGCAGGTAAATAGAATATGAAAAAATCAGGGGGCTATTCAATTCAGAGATGCAAAGTGCACTGATTACCATCTATTATGCTACATGCCAAGCTCCAAAAACTTGCATCTTGCATTTTAGCTTACCTTCTACTTAGCGACTTTCCAGCATCATATGCCACAAGATGGAATTGAATATCCCTTAAATTACTAGCCTAGGAACGATTGAGACGTTTTTTTTTATACCTTAAACCAGGGGTTCTTAACTGGTGGAATGAGGTGGTACGTGGGCATCTCTGATCAAACCTCTAACGGTGGCTTCCAGGCTTAGGCTGTTCTTCACTGACAGTGTGTTATTGAAGTAATGATTCTACTACTACTACTACTACTATTACTACTACTACTACTACTACTACTACTACTAATAATAATAATAATGGACCTGACCCAGAAACTTTGCCCCACTTACACACAAATGCATAAGTGGGGTGTTTTGAGGTTACATACGCATGTATTTCCGTACAATAAGGTATTGCAAGGAAAGGGCTGTGCTTCCCCTCCACCCACCAAGGAGGCCAGGGGGAAGCATTTAAATTATTCAGTAGGGATGGGATTAGGTATTTATGAAAGGAGCAGCAGCCTAAGTCACACAATATCACTCGTAAGTCACATGAGAGAGGGGAGTGACAGGAGAAGTTCATTCCCCTCTTCCGTGTGGATTGACAGACCCCTGCATGTATGGAAAGCATATGGAAAGTGTGCGGGGGACTGGATCAGATCCAATTATTGAATCCCTTAGCAGAGAATTATGTAATTCATCACTGGTACCTGGTGTACCACCACAATCTCTCTTGTTACATTATAGTTATATGTAATGAATTTGTAAGTACTTCATGTAGGCACTGCAACTTGTTTCTGCTATGAGTTGTATAATGATTACTTTTTGTGCTGACTTCCAACATTCAGTGGGTTGTGGGTGCACAGCTAATTGTTGGCTGTGTGCATTTTAGATATGCCTAATTTTGAAAACCCTACCGTAGAACCGCCGGCGGACCAGGCACTTCCCGACGCTCCGACGACAGGACAAGTTAGTGCAGGGGGAGAGGATATATTTTATTAGGGTATTTTTTGGGGCTTAAGGGGAGACTTATACCGCTTTCAGATCTCCACCCTGGAAATAACTCGGGTTTTTCAACCCAGGATTATTGCCGGGTGATTTGCCGGGTTTGTAACAAAAACCCTGTTAAGTCCAACAGGGTAGACCCAGGAAATTCTGTGTCCTGGGTCCCCCCTGACATTGTGAAGGGGCTACGCACGACTCCCAGGGAGGGACAGGTTTATTGTTGCATAGCAACAGTAAGCAAGTCCCTCCAATCGGGTGTATTAGGTGAGACCGAAGTTGAAAACCCATGTCAGCACCATTCACATTGACACTGGACATGGGAAAAACCCTTCTTTTTTGCTGTGTCTGAGTCCTGGGTTATTAGACCCGGGACCAGGACCCCGCTACTTTTCAGATCACCACCAAAAACCCGGATTCTTAGTGGTGATCTGAAAGGGGTATTAGGGTCAGGCTGCGGGGAGGGGAGTCTTAGGGTTAGACTGCAGAGAAGGGAGTCTTAGGGTCAGGCTGCGGGGAAGGGAGGGTTACAGTTAGGGTAATGTAAGGGGAGTGTTAGGATGAGGGTTAGGATAAGGGTTGGGGTTGGATAAATACTCACCACTCGCCACTGCAGATTCATACTGGGGATGTCTGATTGCTTGTCTTTGGCGGCGCAGGAGCAATTAATTTCAGAGCCAGTTTAAAAATGACTGGTAGAAAAAGACCCTTTCACAAAAGAGCCGTTTTGACCCACACCCATCAATGACACTGTTTGCATTATATCCATAAGTAGACTGAATTTTCAAAACAGCCAATCAATAAATAAAGTTTTACTTTTATAGTATCTTTGTTTGACAGGATATCATGACATTCTTTGCAACACCCACAACATATAAATCTAAAAACTTTCAATCACCTGTTAATACAGATAACTTGTAGCACAATCTAAATTATAATCACTCAGTCAGATCTACAACAGCATTGGGAAATTTTCTTAGATGCATTTTATTTTTACATGCTTTATTTAATTAAACATGCATCTACTGGACATGGGAAAAACCCTTCTTTTTTGCCATGTTTGAGTCCAGAGTTATTAGACCCATGACCAGGACCCCGGTACCTTTCAGATCACCACCAAAAACCTGGGTTTTTAGTGGCGATTTGAAAGGGGTATTAGGGTTAGGCTGCGGGTAAGGGAGTCTTATGGTTAGGCTGCAGTGAATGTAGACTTACGGTTAGGCTGTGGCGAAGGGAGTTTTAAGGTTAGGGTATTGGATGTGGAGGGTTAGGGTAAGATTTTGTACAAGGATTGGGTTGGGAAAATAATATAGTGGTGCTTACCTATCTTCAGTTTAATTGATAATATTGCAGGATGTTTCTGTGCAGTTCTTCGCTAATGAGGTTTTGAAAACGGCCCTTTCTCAGCAGCGACATACACCTATTATAGAACAGGGTCTCTTATGTTTAGGATGTAGGGAACTTGGAGGACTGTAAGTGGCCAGTTGGACTTTGCAATAATATCAGTTAAAAAATAAAAACATTAAAATAAACCAGAATTTGTTTTTAATATTTGACAATTATTTCTCTTTATATTTCTCAGACTTGCTTCATAACTCTTACACTCTGTATTTGTCTTTATTAAAAACATTAATTATAATCAGTAATCTGAAAGCGTGTGTTGTGCTCATGGAATATAGCGTATAATAATAGCATGAACATAAAGCTCAAAGGACTGTAAAAGCCTATCGTGCTGGTACAGCTTTTGTAGGATTCCATTTGCAATTTTTCTATTGTCCTGAATTGATAGCTTGCTCTGCAGTTTCATTTTCAATCCCCTTTTCTTAGAAGTTAATAAATGTAATATGTGCACTGGTGATCGGCAAACAATCTGCAATGAAACAGCAAGAGTTCCACACTTGTATTAAAGACACAAACACACACATAAAGGACAGCATCATTTCCATTTGCTAATTCATTGCACTTGATAGGAGGAAAAAAGCAAAGACAGACCAGTAATGATGGTACGCAATGATTAACAAGCATTTGTTGTAAATAATTCTCAAAAAATATAGGATGTGTAACATGTCTAGTATGCTGAATTCAGATCCTACTGTACCTTGGAAAGTTGAGTACAATTTATTGAGATTAATACATTTATGCAAGTGAAAAATAAAAATAAAAATTAAGCCATTACTGTCTGCCTGTTGGTGTTGTCTACTGAGCTGTTTGTTTGTATTTAGATAGTTTAGCTATTCACTTCCTTTTTCTTTATTCAGATATCAGCTCAAAACACATTGTCAGATAATGCTGTTTCACAGTGTGACCTAGCCAAAGCATTTTGCCAAAGCTTTTTCCTCTGCTCCATCTCCATATCTTGTGCATGAATCGCGCAAAAAGGCTCAATCAATTATTAGTATACAGTAAAATCCTAATCACTGCATTACACTGTGTAGATTTCACAAAAGCCGAAAGAAAATCCTCATAGCTGATGCCCTAGTGTGTAACTATAATGTCTTCTGTCAACACAAACACAGGTCATCTGCATCTCCTGTCTTTATGCCAAAATGGGTTTGCTCTATTCACAGTGCCATTTGCTTCTTGGATCTCTCTACAGATCTATCAAGGTTGGCTTGCCTAAATACTTTATAACAATGCAAGCAATATACTGTTTCTCAATGGTCCTTTTTTGATGCCACTATGCCTTACACAACCTAAATGAACACAAACACGCACTTCTCTTTTGTGTGTATTATTGTGCTAAATGTTTGATGATATAAACCACTTGACATATTCTGTTGCTAGGCCTAAATGCATATTTGGAAAGCAAGCTATCTTTTTCATTTGTTAGCTTTGAGTTATGTTAAACATACTTTTTACATGTGTCACTATTATAGCTTAATAAATCTTGATATACTTTATGCGTCGTTATAAGCAGTTAAAATATGCCTTAATATTGAAAATGATTAAAACACATACATAAATCTGACTTTAATTTATGCATTAAAAGACTGTGTATTAACTATTATATATTATCTTGGGTATTGTGTTCTTTCTTGCAACCAAATGCAAATATTGATGTTTAAGTAAATAATGCATGCAAAATAAAATGCATCTTCGCAAATGTCCCATTGATGTTGTAAATCTGAATGATTATAATTTAGATGGTGCTACAAATTTTCTGTATTAACAGGTTATTGAAAGATTTTAGTATTATTATTTGTCTGTTGTGGGTGTTACAAAAAATGTCATGATATCCTGCCAAACAAGCATAGTATAAAAGTAAAACTTTATTTATTTATTGATTGGTTGTTCTGAAGATACTGACAATCAGACATCCCCAGGGTGAATATTTATTTAACCCCAACCCTTAGCCTAATCCTCAGCATACAACTCTGCTTACATTACCCTAACCGTAAACACTCCGTTCCCCGCAGCCCGACCCTAAGACTCCCTTCCCCGCAGCCTAACCCTAAGGGTCTCCTCCCCACGTCCTAACCCTAAGACTCTCCTTGTACACTCACCTCCTGTCTGGTTCCGTCGGGTGCTGTTTTGGGGTCCTGCTTTGGGTTTCGTAAACCGAATGACTGGGTAAGTAGGCTGAAAAATATTAACCATTCATTAGGAAATTAGATATTTTTGAAATACAGACAGCAGAAAATGTCTGTCTGTATGTAGGAAATAGAATTTTAATTGTGGAGAACGCGTCCCGTCATTGACCAACCACATTATTTGAACTTGTGTGAAAATGATGTAAAGCCATACCACTCATTAATCTGAAGAGCGAAACTAAATGCATCACTAATCATTCAAAACCTCATAATATCCAATCACTTAAGTGCCATAAATAGTTAAAAAAAATAAATGAATATATATGCGCAGACATATGGAAAGGCTGGAAAGTAGACTGATGAATGTTTCTAAGACGTCATATGACTCTTGCTACCTTTAGCATAAACAGTGTTTATCCTATATGTAAATACTGAGCTTTCACCCAGTCAAAGTATATGTTCATTTGTAATAGTGATCTACACCTGGTTTCAAGGTACCCAATTGATTGCCACCATTAATAATGGCTGTCTGCTTATCTAATACAACTTTTCTGGTATTTACACTTACAGCCTGATCAACAAAATCATACATTTGTCACATAACATCTGAAGTATAGTGTACTGTGCAGAGGACAGAGAGCTCCTTAGAAGTGCTGTGTGTCACAATGTATTACTGACACTGATGGTGAGCAGTAGATGGATGGTAGGAAGCATATCACCTACCGTGTTGCTGACAGCTTGAGGGAAGTTAAAGGTAGTGGCATAAAGATAATTCAAAGTACTGATGGAGAAATATAGATTGAATAACTGGACAATGTCCAGTGCTTGGTATATAAAGAATTTAACATGGTAACTGAAAAAAAAGTAAAACTTACGGAGTTGTAACTTGTGAAAGCCTCTGTGGGAGAAACATGTTACACTAGGACCTCTCCTTAATATTAATTATCTTTTTTTAAACAGATAAAATAATGTAATAATACATTTTTTATTTTTGAATAAAATTAGCCTTGGATTACCTGTAAAATACCTTAAATACTATTCTCAGACAGATTTTTAGTTTGTTGGTGTAAGAAAATTACATATAAGTATATACCAAATATCATTGTATTAACCTCGGAAAAAAATATCTATGGCCTGGGTACTGTTACTGCTACACTCCCAGCGTGCAACACAGAACCCCCCCCCCTTGCTTGCACAGCCTTCCAGGAGCAGATCCCTACCTTAAATTTTCTGATGTGTCCTGGGTCTGGATAGGGCGTAGGGTCCTTACTGTAAATTTTAAATACACCCCCTTCTACTAGTTCTTGCACTTACTTTATCCCACCATTGGAAATTATGGAGATCATGAAACAATACAGAAGATCCTTACTGGAAGTACGGAGTCTGCACATGCATAACCAAAAAATGCATGCAAAATGCATGTCTTATTCTTCTAAGGTGTGGATGCTGTCCTTTGTATTAAAGTATGCTGGGAAGTGGCTGTATGAATTTATATATTTTTTTTATATACATATGTAAAGAGGCATTGTGGGTGCAACTGTAATAGAGATTAAATAGTGCTGACAAATAATAACCCACAATGAATATAAACCTTTATCTTAATCCTTATATTTGGCGTGAAAACACCTTTTTTTCTAAAAGTCTCATTATGTTTTTATAAAACTTAAACTATACATCTTTATGTATAGAGCGCTGCAGCCAAGTTACAACATGTAAAAACGTGTTTCCTTTTTCTTGGAATCATGGCTATGGTACATTGAAGGTGTTGTATCAGGCCATGGTCTCAGTGGCTCAGAGGCAATACTTCATTTTCCTACATTTTCCCTTGTAAATATTTGGGATACAGTTACTTTTACACTACAGGTAAAAATAAATAATAAAAAGAAGGAAAAGCAAAGATAAACAGTATGGGCCCAATCCTGAGGTATAAGAAAATCAGCACACATGCATACATAAATTGATCTATGGTGTGTATACATAAATGGATCTATGGCGTATATACATAAATGGATCTATGGCACGTATACATAAATGGATCTATGGCACGCATACATAAATGGATCTATGGCGTGTATACATAAATGGATCTATGGCACGCATACATAAATTGATCTATGATGTGTATACATAAATGGATCTATGGCGTATATACATAAATGGATCTATGGCGTGTATACATAAATGGATCTATGGCATGCATACATAAATGGATTTATGGCGTATATACATAAATAGATCTATGGCATGCATACATAAATGGATCTATGGCATGCAAACATAAATTGATATATGGCATATATACATAACTGGATCTATGGCATGCATACATAAATGGATCTATATCACGCATACATAAATGGATCTATGGCATGCATACATAAATGGATCTATGGCACGCATACATAAATGGATCTATGGCACGTATACATAAATGGATCTATGGAATGCAAACATAAATGGATCTATGGCATGCATACATAAATTGATATATGGCGTATATACATAACTGGATCTATGGCATGCATACATAAATGGATCTATGGCATGCAAACATAAATGGATCTATGGCATGCAAACATAAATGGATCTATGGCATGCAAACATAAATGGATCTATGGCATGCATACATAAATGGATCTATAGTATGCATACATAAATGGATCTATGGCACGTATACATACATGGATCTATGGCACGCATACATAAATAGGTCTATGGCACGCATACATAAATGGATCTATGGCACGTATACATACATGGATCTATGGCATGCATACATAAATGGATCTATGGCACATATACATAAATAGATCTATGGCACGCATACATAAATGGATCTATGGCGTATATACATAAATGGATCTATGGCATGCAAACATAAATGGATCTATGGCATGCATACGTAAATGGATCTATGGCATGTATACATAAATGGATCTATGGCATGCATACGTAAATAGATCTATGGCATGTATACATAAATGGATCTATGGCATGCATACGTAAATGGATCTATGGCATGCATACATAAATTGATATATGGCGTATGTACATAACTGGATCTATGGCATGCATACATAAATGGATCTATGGCATGCAAACATAAATGGATCTATGGCATGCATACATAAATGGATCTATAGTATGCATACATAAATGGATCTATGGCACGCATACATAAATAGGTCTATGGCACGCATACATACATGTATCTATGGCATGCATACATAAATGGATCTATGGAACGTATGCTATACATAAATGGATCTATGGCACGCATACATAAATGGATCTATGGCACGCATACATAAATGGATCTATGGCACGCATACGTAGGGATGCATGAACGGAACTATGGTATGGATGCATGAACAGAACTATGGTAAGGATGCATGAACAGAACTATGGTATGGATGCATGAACAGAACTATGGTATAGATGCATGGACAGAACTATGGTAGGGATGCATAAACAGAACTATGGTATGGATGCATGAACAGAACTATGGTATGGATGCATGAACAGAACTATGGTATGGACGCATGAACAGAACTATGGTATGGACACATGCCATAGATCCATTTATAAAAGTGGGGTGTTCTTTATGCGATACAAAAGCGCACACAACGGTGTTCTTTGGTTTGTAAGCCGTACGGGCACATAGCACCACAGCTAATGCAGATAAATGGCCAAATACATAGCGCAACAGTAGTGTTATAAATGGTGTAAATACGTATGTTCTTATTCCAACACTTCTTAGCTTTTGATAATATCGGGTCGTATTCACACCTAGGAAGCTTCTGCTTCTTAGGTGCTGAGTTTCGCGATATGTCCTACTACGCATGCGCAGTAGGTCATATACGCAGTCTACGTACCAGTTAGGTGCCTCCATGCGGTCTTTTAAGAAGTATTTTATTTAAAAAGAGGCGGCCTTAAGGGAATTATTATGTAGAAGTTGGAGGGGGGAGGGATTTAGATTAGACGGGGAGGGCGGTAAAGAGAGACAATGTACATGCAGAGTTTCCTTCTTAAAAAGGAAACTGCACTGTTAGATAATTTAGCAATATGGCACCCGTAAGTGCCATAAGGTACCTAAAAAACAGGGGGGGGGGGGGG
>WWET01002566.1:196628-206787 GCA_011038615.1 Limnodynastes dumerilii
AAAAAAAATATAACAATTAGCGTAATATTTATATGTAAGGTTCAGTTCAGGTTAATTTTAGGCTCAAGATTTAATTTTCCTCTTCTCATATTATTTATTATACCTCCCCCATTCAGATACATCCTACTCCCCAAATTACATATTACACTTCTCCTGGAAATATTATACCTTTCCCCATATGATGTATTAGACTCCTGTTACATCCCTCTCCACACATTACACCATCCAACCCCTCTGTTACATCCCTCTCTACAAATTATACCTCCCTTAATGTTCTTATCTCCCTCTCCACATATTATACCCCTACTTTTATCTCCCTCTTCACATATTACACCCCCCTACTCTTATATCCCACCACACACATTACACCCTCCTACTCTTCTATCCCTCTCCACACATTACACCATCCCCCCTCCCCTTCTTTAATATCCCTCTCCACATTACATATTACACATTTCCCCCGTCCTGGCTTCTCCCTCTCAACATATTACACCCCCCTTCTTTAATATCCCTCTCCACACATTACACCCCCTTCCCTGCCATTCTTTTATATCCCTCTCCACATTACATATTACACATTTCCCCCCTTCTGGCATGTCCCTCTCCACACAATAAACACTCCAGTTCCACCTCTTTTACCTTACCTGCTCCAGCAGCTGCACCATAACTAAGCCTCCTGCACCTCCTTCCTTCAGCTCTTGATCCTCTTCTTGCAGTGTCAGTAGGATGCTCCGCTTCCTCTGCTCGTGTAGGCATGGCCCCTGATCTAAACAGAAGCTGCAGGAGGGGAGAGACAGTAGACAGGGCCGTTTTTCCACTGGCCAGTTTGGGCTAGTGCTGGGCTCAGCTGAAGGGCCCCTTGATGTGTGGGGACCCTTGGGCATTAGCCCAAACTGCCCAGTGGAAAAGACGGCCCTGGGTTTTGCCCAGGAGTAACTTTCCTCAGTTATTTTCAATCTCTGAATCTGGTCCAATATCTAACTATAAGCTATTATCAGAGTGTTTGCTTACCAATTAGCTGTCCTTGGGAATCTTCACCATGAAATTTTTTTTATATTGGCGACTTATCTTAGAAATTCTAAATATGGTTATAGCTGTTATAGTTGCATATTCATGAAGTAACTTTTATATTTTGCTGTATTGCCCTAATGGCACTTGGGGCCTCATTTACTAAGGTCGTATTGAGTAAAATCGCCAGAGATTGCAGTAGTTTACTAGCGATTTTTTAATCGCTGGATTTACTAAAGCAAAATCTCCACAAACTCATGAGAGATTAATGGAGATTTAAATCGCCAGTGTTTAAATCTCTCTGGCGATTTTTTGCATGAGTGACATACAAATCTCTTTATTTACTAAGGGGGATTTACTTAACAAATCGTCAGAGATTTGCTGTAACTCTCCCGAGTTAATTCTTATGGGGGTGAGTGTCGAGGTAAAAAAAAAGATAAAATGTGTTATTAAAAAAAAATGGCTGCCACAGCAAGCACTTCACCCTTGGCATGCAGCTGCCTATAGTACGATAAGCCAAACCATGCACTGCATTACATGTGCAAGATTTTGCCACAGCAAGCACTTCACCCTTGGCATGCTGACGCCTATAGTACAATAAGCCAAACCATGCACTGCATTACATGTGAATGATTTGACTTATAGTACTATAGGCAGCTGCATGCCAAGGGTGAATAGCATGCCGCGGCAGCCATTTTTTTTTGCCCAGGAACTCCAGCGAGGTTAAACTCCAGCGAGTTTAGCACAAACTCGATAGAGGAGTTTAACATAAACTCTCTCGAGTTTAATCGCTACACATCGCTGGAGTTTAAAAATTGCCCCTCAAAATCGCCCCTTAGTAAATCCGGAGCTTTGGGGAAAAAAATCAACTCCAGCGATGCGGGGCGATTTTATGGGGGCGATTTAAATCGTCCTTAGTAAATCTAGCCCTTGCTGTCTACTAGGATTTGTATTCAGCAGAAGCCTTTAAGACTCTTTTGGAGTATTGGAAGAAATCAGATTATTAGATTATTTATGTTTTTTGTCTGTTTCCCTTGTTCAGATGTCATGAAATAAAAACATCTTTATTAGTATGTTACCCACCTATAGTGTTTTGTGTAGTGGGTTGAATATAATATTTGAAATATAGCCAAGTAATTTATGTCACATGACATAAACACTAACAGTAGTTTCACTGTTACAGCTTTGGAAAAAGAAAAACAAATTAGAGTGTGGTATGCCAATTAGAACATCAGACCTAAATTGCTTTACAATGACACTGAGAAGTTGTCAGTCCTTCAGGAATTCAAAGGTCAAGTGACTGTTATTTCTTTTCACTTACATAGTCCTGTCATTTTTACCACCATTCCAACATAACAAGACTTTGTATGCAGTTTGTTAAAGTAGACACCAATCTCCCTTAATTTGCATTATCTCCACTGTTAAGCTGGGGTCACACTGGACAGTTTTCTGATGTTTATCATGCAAATTACATGATAATCATCAGATAGCTCCGACATCTTACCAGTGTGTACCATTCCACGATGCTATAGAATTATCTGAATCGTGATTGCACCTAGGATTTGATTTTTGTGAGATCCTAATTTTCAAGATCAACAAATGTCCAATGCCTGCTCTAGTTTTAGAGTGTATAATTAAGTACTAAATGGTCCAGCGGGGGAATTGTTTCATTGTGGACAGTACAAAGATCATAATATCAATAAAAACAAAGGATGAGTAGATTCTATTATGACATTACTAAACGTGATAACTCAGAGAGTAAAACTGACACTAGGGTGTGTATTTCACAATGGAGAATAGGACATCTCTGGCAAAGCTTTGGTAGTATCGGGCCGTATGCAGAGCTCTGGGCGCATTGCATATGCGCCCGGAGTTTTCCGATATTTGTTACTGCGCATGCGCAGTAATTTTGTAACGCCATCTAAGTTTCTTTTTGCAACACATACGGCCCATCATGTTTAGATAGTAGTGTAGCAGAAAAAGATTTAGCTCCATCACACAAACCTTCCAACCTAACTAAGGTCATCACTAGTTTCATTACTATTGAAACAACCTATTTTGTGTCACTGAACACATGGTAATGTATTTTAAGCTGATGCATTAATCCGCTGCTTTGATTTGGTTTACAATATTCAACAAATTTAGTTTAAAGAAGTAACTTTGCTGTCACATTCATTTCAAGAGAAATTAGTTAAAATGATGTTTACTATGAGAACATAACCAGACTCTTTGAGCCCAATTCAATTAACCGTGAAGATGGGAAAAGGCCTATTCCCATTTATTACGGTAAGAAAAATTTGCCAATTTTATTATGTACCTCTATTAGGTGCAAGATAAAATCTGCAATGTACATAACTCAGTTGTCTGGGATTGTTAACTTGAAAGGGGTCATGTGACCATCTTGGCCAATAAATCCCTCCCTGCACAATGTTCTTAAATTTTTGTGCTGCACCCTAAAAAATCCAGCGCTGCCAATAATACTAAAAAGGAGATATTATGTATATACACTTAAATAGACACAAACAGCACTTATATAGGTAATCACATATCACCCCACCGATTAACCAAACACACTGGAATTATGTGGACTGCTATTGTGTAACTGTATCTGTTGTTGGTTTGTATATTAATTGCAGTGATTACACCGGAAATTATTGGTTATCTGTAGATAAAAATGGAGCATAGACTAGGTCTCTATGTAACAAAGGACTTGTCAGAAGCTTGCTACAAAATGCTCCTTCTTGGTAGCTCATTATAGACAAAGATAAGAGACGTGTAATGTGACGGTTTCAGCTCATTCTTCCCCAAACACCACCTGCTGATAAGCAGATGCGTGACTGACTTCGCAACACATGTTTAGAATCCCCTTGTCCTCACTTTAAAGTCAAAACAGACATGTTCCCATATTGTTTTCCATTAATACTGAGCAACTTAAACTAAAGCAGACGATAGTTTAAAGTAGAAGAATAAAATTGTTTGAAAAACTAAGATTGTTAAATAATTATTGACTATTCTGATTTAGGGAATTAATGACTATGTAATAAGAGTTGGAAATAAACAAATACAGGTGTAAACATATATGCAATCATACCTGAGTTGCGGTGGCTCTTACAGTTTCACTAGGAAGTCCTGATGAGCAGCTGATTCACATGTACACAATTTACCAATTTACCAGCAGATCTGAGATCATCAGCTCTCCTAACCATCTGCTGAAACACTCCGTACATACAGTGCCTAGAAGACTGCCATAAAAGTCAGAGAGAAGATCATACGTTAATATACACTATACATATTTGTCCATCATTGTCACATCTGGGATCATGATTTTTAAGATGCTCATAAAACCAAATCATCAGATGCATCCTTTTTTATTACTAAAAATAAAGATTGCAAGTGCATATACACTCTTGCAATATTGTTCCAAATCATCCGAAATTTGCCCCATAATTGCTTAGGTTTGTAACCATTTTAAAGTCCTCTATTAATGTTATAGAGCAATGGGCAAATATGTTCCTTAATTAACTATTATGATTAACTCAGTTCCATTTCTGCTTTATAATATAGGTGCCTTTTTGAAATCTACAAGATATCTTAGAATTTAAATAATATATTCAACTGATATCTGTTACAGTAACACAGGACAGGTTCTCATCAGGGCACGGAGTCTAAACCAGGATCAGGTATTCTCTAGAGCCTCTGATGGTAGGGATAGGCTTGGTAGCTGGTGTCTGACAGGTCACGGCCCATAGCGATGGCCCTCAAGGGAAACCTGTAGTGCAGAGTCCTGGTACTGAAACTCACACACAAAGATACATAGACAGACTGGAACCCTTACACACAGCACACTGAAACTGGAGGAACAGATATCAGATGAGGAAATACAGACTGGTCAAACAAATAGTAGCTCAAGGCCACAAAGGTAACTAGAAATAATACACACCACAGAATGGCTGAGAGAATAACACAGGGAACTGCAGAGAGAAACCTAACCACTGGCAGATGACAAAAACAGGAGAGGCACTCAGATGAACAACAAGTCACAGAGCGGCAGAGAGATAGCAAAATACTATGACACTTGGAGAAACAGCATGCAGTTATACTGGCAAGCAGAGTCCGGTGGGCTGACTCGCACTTTTGCGGGACTGGTAGATGATAATAACACAGCAGTGGTAGAAAGAAGACTCAGATAGAAAGTGACACAAGGGGATATAGTAAACACTGAGTGCACTAACAAAGACAGGAGGAGTCTGACAGGCCAACTTCATGATGCTGTGAGATGGGAAACACAGCATGCAGCACAATAATGAAGAGTAGATGGAATCACTCACCCAGTGGGTAATGGCACACACACACCGTTCAGCAGAGCTGTTATTAAAGCCGCCAGCATGTGTAGCGACAGGCCGCATGCTTCACACAGATAGGACAGACCAGACCATGAGATGGAGAGGGCAATGGAGAGTGGGAGATAACACCGAGTAAAGTACAGAGGGAGCAAAGGATAAACAACAGAGATCCAATGCAAGAGCACAGGATAAACAGCAGACAACAAAGCTTAAATCACACTGCACTACATTATAACTTTCTAATTTTCTATGCATATCTGTTTCAAACGTGTAATCAGCCACTGTGCTACCGATATGAGTTCCCACGTAATGAGACTCAAAAACTTTGTATAAGGTAGAACCTTCCAAAGACCCCTTATGATCAAATGTGACTGTAGTGGCAGTAGTTGATAGTAGTTGATAGAAAAGGGCTTTTCACCATATTCAATGTGTATCAGCTCTGCCAGATCTTTTATATTAGTCTAATGTACCTGCTAACCCAAAAGGTGGACAAAAAATTTAGAACTTGTGCTTATTTTTGCCCCCACTTTCGGGATCAGGGCCATAATAATTTTCTACTAGAAGTGAAGTGATCTGAGCAGCCGATATTTGCAGTGTATAAATAAACTTAATTGTCATAATACACATGTTTTTGATACAGAGATCAATTAGATTTTCATAATAAAAAAACCTTTAAAAGTGTATAAAATCGGATGTAAAAATCATAGCTTCTGTAACTATTTAAACAAGCTTCATGCACCTTGCTCGTTTCTGTTTTCATAATCGAATATTTAATGTTTTGGGATTTTATGTCTTGCTTTTTTTAACTAATTTATGCCACAAAGCTGCTTGATAGGATTGCTATCTCTAGTGATTTATGGATATTTTGTAAATGGCACTGCATACTGACCTTTTACAATGATAGGGTATAAAAATGTTACAGCACTGTGGCAGCATATGATGAGTACATACTAGAAGGTAATGAGTCAAACAACCAGCTTTGTGCCAATAATTGTTGTCTTCTTGTGATCTTAAGGTGCATAATGCTGAAATCATTCATAAATACAAATTAGAATTGGCTCAGCAGCAATGCCATTAAAATTTCTGATGTGTTGTCACTTAACTGTATCAATAAACAATTACATAAATCAAATGAAATGTATTCAGCAGCTTACAGCCATTGCCCTGATTGTGAAATCCTGTCATGTATTCAAGTCAAAGAAGTGTTTATAGATACAGCTGAGCTTATGTATAAATCTTGCTTTATAAAAGAAAACATAAAAGCTAATATTCAGAAGACAATATAGAACATTTTTGAATAACACAACCATCATGATAGAGACATATAACTGACAAAGATTTTACAGTGAATCCACTTTTTCTATGATGACCATATTTCCTGTTTGTGAATCGACTTTTAGAAGCCAAAGATGATTTACATGTAATGGCGAGTATTACATATAATTTCCAAGATCAATAACATTTTCTGAACAATTTGAAATGTTAACCCTTCTTTTTTCCTGGGTCCAATTCCTGGGTCATTAGACCTTGTTGTTGTACTTTGCCCCGGCAATAACCCGGGTTTTTGGTGGTGATGTGAAAAGGTTATAAGTGGGATACAGTCACACACCATGGCATAGATGGACCCGTTTTTGCTACTTATGCCTGATTTATATCTGAAAAAGACAAAGGGTCTGATCAAGAATTAAAAGCAAATTTCATACACAGCCTTCACAACAGAGCTAAAATACAGCGCGAACAGGACACTCCCCAGCACTTCTTCATATGGATGGTGGATCTGTGCCCTGGACCCTGCCTTAAATATTAAGCACACAACATAAGCTTAAGTCAGCCTTTACTGTTTGATTTAAATGCCAAAGGCCACCCACTATGTGCATCTTGCATGGGTGCATTTTGTTGCAGAAGTACAGTATAGGTACTGTGCGTGTGCAGTACCAGATCAGAGCTGACTTAAGTAAGTTGTATTTTATTAAATCAGTATTAGGTCCATAATTTTAAATATTTAGTTATATAGATATGCACCAGCCAATGCTCCCACAAGCACATTATTCACAACTTAGTAAACAGCTACACTTAATTAGCACCATGGGTGTATGTTACAAGTAGGCAGAAAGTGAAGGTAAACTACCCTTAAAATTGTGTTTACAAAATTAGCTAAATTGTCTGCCCTTATAATTGTGTTTACAGTTATTTCCAATAACCTTTTTTATTTGTTATATAGTTTTGCTAGTGGTGCTAAAATACCCTATACTTTACTATGAAAATGTATATATCCTATATATTTTATGTATACTGTATATGTAACATATTTATTTATTAACAGGTTTTTATACAGGCTACAGCACCATTAGATTACATAGCGCTTTACAATTTTAACAGTCATTGTAACCAGACAGGGTAGGTAAAAGGGCCCTGCTCACAGACTTATCACAGAATCTATAGGACATTGGGGTTTGATACATAAGGACAAGTGCTATGACTATCATACAAACTGACCAGCCAGGTTGTATAGTAAAAGTGCTCAGCACTCTGTATTATCCAGTCACACAGCAATGCCAGCAGCAAAACTTAGAGTCGTTTTGGAATGGAAAGAGAAAGTGATCACATTGTATTAATCATGTAGCAGAAATTAAACTAATTGTAAATAGGGTAGATAAATGTTAAGAAGTGGTTTGAGGAATTTGGTAAAAAAAAGGTGAGTTTTAAGGGAGCGCTTGATAGTTTGGAGAGTCGAGGATAATTATAGTGGGCGAGGAAGGTTATTCTAGGGAATGGGTGCAGCTTGGGAGAAGTCCTGTAAGAGGGAATCAGTTCATTTGTTTAGTGTAGAGGAGAGCTGTATGTTCTGTGAAGATCTGAGAGAGCAAGCTGGGATATATCTTGAGATGAATGAGGATATGTATGCAGGTGCAGTCTTATTAATGACTTTGTAGGTTATCAACAGGATTTTGTATTTAATTCAATAAAATACATGCAACCACTGTACAGACTGTTATTGGGGGCCTGTTCTAGAAGAGTGTTTTTGCAAAGAAAATCAGTCTAGCTGCTGCATGCAGTATATACTGTAGGGGGTTATTTTATATTGTGGGAGTCCAATAAGGAGATCATTGTAATAATCAATGCGGTAGATAATTAAGACACGAAGGAGAGTTTTTGCAGTGTCTTGTGTCAGATATTTGCGTGTTCTGTAAATGTTTTTAGATGTATGTAGCAGGATTTAGAAACAGATTGTATATAAGCAGCAAAGGACAGTTCATGGTCAATAGTCACACCTAGGCATTGAGCTTTATGAGTAGGGATTATTTCCGTTTTATCAATAGAAATAGAGAGACCAGGTGGGTAACTTTTATTGGCAATTGGAAAAAGAATAGGAACCATTTGTAAAGTAGGCTCCCTACTGCACAAGTAACATCAGCGTATAAAGACTTTTAATATATAGCCTTGTGATTGTATATCTTGTTCTATGTATTGCACAGTCTTTAAGTCTGCAGTCACTTATCTGATCTGAGTACAATGGTTTAATAAGACCTTTAGGCTTCCAGCTTCATAGGTCTTTCAGCTCACCTGTAACAGTAGCACCCTGTATCAGTGAGATGAGGGCATTGCTAGGGTAACTATCCAGTGTGTAAACCACTCAGCTTCTTTCCTTATCCTTGTTGTTGTTGGTAGAGTCACTTGGGAAATATTTATAGAAATAGGTAATCTTAGACCTCCTCAGACCACACAAGTAAAAGGCCTCTTTGGCCTGTCAGCACTTAACCTATTCAACTGACATCCCAGTAGGGAGGTTAGGTTAGACTAAGCTTGCTGATTAGCACTGGGAGGCCACTTATATCTTGCTGTCTGAGGCCAGCATTTATTAAGTGTCTCCACAGTTGTTACACACAGTGGAGATCACCCTAGATGTCGACATAAGGGGTCAGGGGAGTTGTTACTAGCTGAAGAAAATGTGTTGGTTAATCTTAACAGTGAATAGGCTCATTGAGAATGTATGTCTTTGACCATGTATTTCTTTTTCTACCAGGGAAGCTACCAGGGGAATTTTAATTGAATAAACTTAAAAGAAAAGGCATTAGATGATAATGGGACACTGTATTTTTAAAATTAGTACATATTTTCTGTAAAATATAGTTTTAGAAAATATATAATACATATGGTATTAATAATGCAGCTTTAAATATAAAAAATACTTTTTTGTAACAAGATGTGCTTTATGTATTCTGACCTATCTACATGACATAGGAAAAATAACTCTGCAGAGCAAGAAAGCAAATACAGAGAAAAAGTGCTGCTATTTTAAAGTGTGCACTCAATCTCAATCAATTACTAGTAATTTTCCTCAGACACCAAAAAACTTAAAAAGAAGTTTACAAAATGTATTAATTATCAAAAAGTTATAACACACTGGTAACTTTTTGATATTTAATACATTTTTTAAACTTCTTTTTAAGTTTTTTGGTATCTGAGGAAAATTATTAGTAATTGATTGAGATTGTGTGCACACTTTTCTCTGTATTTGCTTTCTTGCTCTGCAAAGTTATTTTTCCTATTACATGTTAGCAGCTATATGTGTAGCACCTCCCAGATTAGGGAGTACATCTCTTTAAAATCGAAGTTTGCTGCGGCAGTTAATACTTTTTTCTACACTATCTACATGACGGGCATTAATAGTTTTTTTATTTTGTAAAATAATATTTCCACATGATAACACTTTTGTTATTAAACATCTTGATAATTATTGTAAAACAAGTATTAAAAGAAAAAATAAAATAAAAATATTGCTGAATGAAAAGGCTACTGAAGCCAAC
>WWET01002567.1:7952-21990 GCA_011038615.1 Limnodynastes dumerilii
CTGCTGAATTTCCACTAAAAACCAGGTCAATGCGCAACTCTGCATCAGGTCCCAATGGCCATTGCATTAATAAGAAAGTTAAGCCTTTTGGTTCACCCTGGGTGTAATCTTAACCAACCCAGAGAAAGTGGTACTTTCTTGCTTCAACAAAGACAGACACAGAAGTACAGCTGCTTGCAAATTGATAGGTACTGTGACCAGCAGTCATAAAAGTACTGAGACCAGTAATCAGATATGCACTGTGACCAATAATTATAAAAGTAATGTGGCAGCAATCAGATAAGAGCTGAGACCAGTAATCAGATACACATTGCGACCAGTAATCAGGAGAACTGTGGCTGACAATCAAATAACTATTGAGACCAGTAATTAGAAAAGTAGCAGCACAAACATTTGTAACGTACTAAAACCAGCCGTCATAAAAAGTACTGTGACCAGCAATCAGATATGTACTGTGACCAGCAATCAGATATGTCCTGTGACCAGCAATGAGATATGTCCTGTGACCAGCAATCAGATATGTTCTATCAGTGTCGTTCTGGGGCATGAAGGGTCCAATGATGGAATGTTGTGCTGGGGGCCCCTCACATAGTCAATTGGTGTGGCTAATAGGTCATGGCCAGTGATGGTTGTTACAGGGTATCTTGCAAATATCCTGTGTATCATCATTTGCACAGAAACTACATCCTAGTTCATACGGACCTGATCCAGACCTACGCTCATGAAATGCTCTTGTGCGTAGCGTATTTACGCCAGCGTACCTCCGATGCACTCCCCTAGGCACTCCCCTTGGTCATACTTACTTTTGTCGTCTTATGCTGAGCAAACCCTACCCTAACTTTTCTGTGCATAACCGCGGGCGTCCGTAAGCTCTTGCTTAGTTACGACGCTTAGCACGCCCATACTGTACGATTTAAATGCCTCATCCAACCTCAGTGCGTATTTATGGATCTCGTATGACAGGCACGCCCCCTCGAGCGTTGTTACGGGGCTGGTACGATCAAGGCCCATACGCTCAAAATGATGTTGCGTAACATCTGCCCCGCGCATGCGCTGTAAGTACAAATGTCCATTTTTACACTTAAGATCAACGCAAAAATGTGCCCGAGCGTAGGTCTGGATCAGGCCCTACAATACAATACACACTGCAGCCTTGTTACAGCTAGTTACAGCCATACAATAGACACTGCATTCTAGTGACTGCATTACAATAGCAGTTGTTTCTAACCTTATTTGTCTTGATAAACTCAGTAATTAGAAGATAAAATAAAATTCATTTTCTAGGATTGCTATGTGCCTGCAAACTTCATTTATATTACAAGAAAACAAGAGAATAGAAAAATCAGACTATACAGAATAGGACTATTTTATTGACTCTCTGGACACAGTACTGCGGTATTGGTTACTGCCTACCAGGGACGGCGACCTGCTGGGTGTCCTGCAGCCCAAACTATCCCCACCATCGGGAGCTTTAGTGAAGACCAGGCTCCAGTTAGACTCTGCATCCCAGGAAGAGGGACTCCAGTAACGGAACAGACATAACATTTTATAGTATTACCTTTGTAGCTTGTATCTTATAACATTTTATGTTACAATGTATAAGAGTATAAAACAGATACACAATATGTGAGAATTTCACCAAGAATATCTTGTTTTATTGTTTTTTTATACAAGAGCTTTATACGTGGATTGCAGCCCACGTATATGCAGCCCAAGATGTTACTTCCTTTTTGAAATTTCATTGGGTGATGGTTATCCTGCAAATGCTGATGTTAAGATGTTTCTTCACCACTAGGGCATATTTGGTTTAAAAAAACAATCGCTGTTAAAAATTTTGCCCAATGAGTTTGGCCTATGTTCTTCACCTTCTTGGTGGCATAATCAATAATATAGATGTTCACTCTAGAAAGGTAACATGAAGAAAAGGTTAATCAAATTTAAAAAGAAGCAGCTTTTGATGAAGAAATAAAATATATTGTATTTTTAATAACTAAACTGTTACTATATACAACTGGGATCCAGGAAAATATTGCAGACCCACCAACATGACCCATTCCATTGGGTACACAACGCTCTGTTCCTGAGCTTCCAATGGTCTGCTACTATGGTAACCACCTTTATTGAAGAGAAAAATGTTTTTTCAAACATCTGTTAATTCAATAAATCCCAGTGAGAGGGACAGTTGGAAACCCAGGAGCAGAGTATTGTGTACCTAGTGGAATGGGTCATGTTGGAGGGTCTGATATTGTGGAATGTAATATAAAAGTGAGAGCCAGAATCTGATGGTTGCTATGGGCAACATCTCCACTTTTCTGCAGGTCAGTAAATCTAGCCCTAAGTCTGTCTGCACACCTCCACTGAAGAACAACATTGATTTGCCAAGGTGACAATGAACCACTTCAGTAACATTATTATAATAACGTTAATAACGTTTATTTATAAGGTGCCACACAGTATCCGCAGCGTCGTACATAGGCAATAGCAAAAGACAATAGTTACATATACAATTCAATACAATAATTAACAGAGGGTATAAAAAGCATGAATAAGGAACACAATACATGTACAAAGCAAAATTACAATACAGTACAAAAAAAACAAAAAACAGAACAATATGTAAGGAAAAAAGATGCTGGATATGGGTGTGAATAGGGATAGAGATAGAGAGTAGAGAGAAAAAGGTGAGAAGTGATGAGGACAAGGTAGAGGGGTGATGGCAGGAGGGAGGAGGACCTTGCACATAAGAGCTAACATCCTAAGTGAGAAAGGGCAAATAAACAGGAGACACAGTGATGAAGATGGGTAGGGCAGGTAAGTTTAGGTGGAGGAAGCGTAGGCTACCCTGTAGAAGTGGGTTTTGAGGGAGCGTTTGAAGGATTGGAGGGTGCTGGATTGCCTGATAGGATGTGGCAGGTTATTACAATGGAGAGGGGTTGCCCAGGAGAAGTCTTGGATGCGGGAGTGTGAGGTAGTTATCAGGTTGGAGTTGAGGCAACGGTCATCAGCAGAACGGAGGGGACGGGAGGGAGTGTGGGTGGAGATAAGTGAGAAGTAGGGAGTGGTAGAGGAGGAGAGAGTCTTGTAAGTTGTGGTGAGGAGCTTGAAGAGAATTCTGAAAGGGGCAGGAAGCCAGTGTAGAGATTGAAAGAGAGGGGAGGTGGAGGCAGTGTATTTGGAGAGGAAGATGAGTCTGGCTGCAGCATTAAGTATAGATTGTAGTGGTGAGGGACGGATCAGAGGGAGGCCAGAGAGGAGAATGTTGCAGTAGTCCAGATGGGAGATAACAAGAGAGAGTGAATGAGCGTTTTAGTGGCATCAGCAGTTAAGAAGGGTCTGATGCAAGCAATAGATTGACAGAGAGGGGAGGTGGAGGCAGTGCATTGGGAGAGGAAGATGAGTCTGGCTGCAGCATTTAGTATAGATTGTAGGGGTGCAAGACGGACCAGAGGGAGGCCAGAGAGGACAATGTTGCAGTAGTCCAAACGGGAGATAACAAGAGAGTGAATGAGCGTTTTAGTGGCATCTGCTGTTAAGAAGGGTCTGATGCGAGCAATGTTGTGGAGATGAAAGCGGCAGGACAGTGAGAGGGTGTGGATGTGAGGGGTGAAGGAGAGAGAGGCGTCCAGGATGACACCCAGGCAGCGGGCTTGGGTGGAGGAGGAGATGGTGGAGTCGCCAATAGTAATGGAGATGGTAGGGGTAGAGGGGATACGTGAAGGAGGGAAGACTACAATTTCAGATTTGTCCATGTTCAGCTTGAGAAAACGATCTTAAGTGTTCTTAATTCCTAGATCCTGCGGGTATTAGTTTATTATGAGATTATCTTGTTATCATTACCTGTGTTGTCTACAACAACTTCCTCAAGGGCTTCCTCCTTACTTTCCTTCCTCATCTTCATATAACTGCAAAAATAATGGAAAAGTGACACATTGTAGGACAAATCCTGGTGGAAATATACAGTAGTATGGAGTCAGTTACTAGTCACCTGTTTATCACATGACACATTGCACACATTGGGCCAGATCCTAAGCTAGGTACGCTAGCCGATGACATAAAATCACCCATTTCTACTTACTGCGCATGTGCGCGGCAGATGTTACGCCACGTAACTCCTAACATACGTACCAACAGCGTAAATACGAACGAAGGGGCGGGGGCATCAATACGACACCCGTAATTACGCTATGGAGGCTGAGGGATGCATTGAAATTGGACAGTATGGTGCTGGGTCATGTCCGTCACGTACGTAACTCATGACGTATGTCAGTACTTACGCTAGGAAAAAGGTAGGGTTCTGGCAGTGTAATACAGCCAAAGTACCTACGAGCATGGGGAGTGCCTAGGGGAGTACATAGTAAATACGCTTCGCGTTGTAACGTAACCAGTCCGTAGGTCTGGATCTACCCCATTGTAACTTACCAAGTGCGAAGACCGTATCCAACCAAAAATAAAAAGCCAAAGAATAACAGCAGAAATATCACACTCGCAACTGCAGGTAAAATATAACCTGTTCAGGAAAAAGAACGATAAAACTGATATTTACAGAGATTCACACATTCCATTCTTTATATAATCAATTTCAGGAGCCGCAGATCAGGATGATACACGATTATCTACATCCAATCATCACATGATCACCCATTCTACATCATGGTGACCCCTGCTACATAAGACCCATATTACACATGTAAAGATGGCAGTGATTGTGATTGCAGGGCCACATTTACATGAATGTGTAAGTTACATTGTGACCTGGGATCTGCCATGGTTTTCATGTCTTTATGTCTTTATTTTGTTTAAAAAAAAATACATTTCCTCTTGCAATAATTGAAACCTCACAGGTGATCACTTACCTCCCGAAGTTACCATTGGTGGCCCTTGTATAGTTGGAAACACCATTAGCACAAAAAAAACTGTCATCAAATACGACACAACCATTTTCTGACCTAGTCCAACAACAACTCCTATCAAAAGACTGAAGCTGCTACAGCGCCACCCTAAGGCACAGCTGTATAATGATGTCATCATGACAACTGGAACCGATTCTGAGGCAATGTGACGTATGCTGTGAGTCCATCTTCTCACACATACGAAAATAAGCAACACATTGTTAATAATAGGCATGATGATATAGCACATTTAATTACCTGTTTTATTTTATTTTTACATGATTATTTTTTGAAGCAACAAAATAAAAGAAAGCATATTCTAGTCACTGCTATACAATACACAGATCATCCTAATCGCTACTATATCCCAGGGTTCTGTACTTGGACCAGTGCTGTTTAATATCTTCATAGGTAATATTACCTGTGGTATTAATGGGAATATATGCCTTTTTGCAGATGACACAAAAATATGTAATAAGGTAGACACGCCAGAAGTAGTATAGAAAATGAGGGATGATCTAGGTAGACTGGAGGAATGGTCAAGAGTGTGGCAACTGCAGTTTATTGCCAAAAAATGCTAAATCATGTACTTTGCGCACAAAAACCCAAACAATCAATATATCATTAATGGCACTACATTAGAAACTACTGATGAGGAAAGGGGTCTAGGAGTCATTATTTCATGTGACTTAAAGGTAGCCAAGCAATGTAACAAAGCAGTGAGGAGAGTGACATTTTTCAGAGGAAGAGGTATAATAGAACACGAGGGCATGAATATAAACCGGAGGGTGGTAGATTCAGAGGAAATGTGCGGAAAAATTACTTCACTGAAAGGGTGATAGATAAGTGGAATAGCCTACCATCTGAGGGGGTTGAGGCTAACACAGTAGAACAGTTTAAACATGCTTGGGATAAATATAAGGATAAATATAAGGATAGCCTAAATCTAAAACTAAATTGAGGGTAAATAGAGTCTTGGGTCAGTATAGTTTTGAATAAACAACTGGGCAGACTAGATGGGCCATGTGACTCTTATCTGCCATCACTTTCTAAATTTCTATGTATGTTTCTATGTTATATTCAATTAAAAGATATGTCTGAAAGAAAAATTGTGTGAGGAATTAATTAAAAAATCACAGAAGTGTACCCATATTGTGTGTCTCCAGCCATCCAATCTCCCTCTTATCGTATGTCCCAACTATCAAATATCCCCCTTCATGTGTGTCTCAGGCCACCCAATCTCCCCCATCCTTGTGTGTATCCAGCCATTCAATCTCCCTTCTTATTGGGTGTCTTCAGCCATCCAATCCCTCCTTCTTGTGTCTCCAGCCATCCAATCTCCCTCTTATTGTATGTCTCCAACTACCAAATCTCCCCCTTGATATGTGCCTCTAACCATCCAAACTCCCCCATGCTTGTGTGTATCCAACCATCCAATCTCTCTCCTTATTGGGTGTCTCCAGCCATCCAAACCTCCCTTCTTGGGTGTCTCCAGCCATCCAATCCCTCCTTCTTTGTGTATCCAGGAAGATATTCCCCCTCCCTTTGCTTGTGTGTCTTCAGCCATTAATCTTCCCCCTATCTTGTGTGTCTCCAGAAAATTACCTCCTGCAGCCACCGTGCAGAGGGTGTAGTTAATTTGGGGTCTGGAGGAGATGGGAACTCATGGCAGCCTTCCATCCTGCACCCACAGAGGATATGTCCATCTGGAGTAACAGTGGTAAGGTTCTGATTGCTAAGCGGGACGGGGAGGAGTGTGTCCTGTGTTGACACCCCTGACCCCCATCCAGACGTCTACTTTGAAGCCCAGCTTTCTCTACATTTGCCTCTAAAGTCAAAACAAAATGTTCCACCCCCCACAAGTCTTGAAAGTGCATTCAACTTCCATACTTCTGTAACTCCAAGAGTTTTCAAAAGCCTGAACAGGAAATCTTAAGGTAAGTGAAGTAAATTAGTGCAAGTGGAGTTAAAATGGAAACTCAGACGTCTGAATTGTGTGGCCCCATCACGTGCTCTCTCGCTTTCTCAACTCTCTCCCTACTCTCTCTTAATGCAGTCAAGGGTGAGATGTTAATAGAACAGCCAACTGATCATCTTGCTATTCCTCTTTTATTATGTAAATTGTGACCTTTCTCTAATACTGGTGCTAATTGCAGAAATGTTTCTGCCTTCTCTACCAGCAGTGATAGGAGATAGAATTAGCAGACTCCTTACTTCATTTAGATTTTGCTTTGGATTAGTAAATGTGTTTCCTGAGACGGGCACATATGAAACATGTCTACAGTCATATCAGTGCATAGCATGTGTCTTTAATGAACATAACTCAGGCATAAAGGACGTATCTAACGGATTCTGTACATAACGGCACTGAATACCCTGGTACAGGTGTGCGGTACACAAAAGTTTGGGCCTCTTTTGATACAAGTTTGAGACGCTCTTAAGGGTTCTTAGTCCCGGATATCTAAAGGGTGGGTTTGTGGGCCTAGGCTGTGGGGAAGGCAATAGATTTGAGCTTTGTGGGATATTTTTTATAAACTTAGGGAAGTTAGGATAGTCCTTCTAGATTGGCTACGGGTGCCTAAACCTGACCAGTCCCCAGGGAAGTTTTAAGAAGTGAGAGAGCCGTTGTGCAGGATTTGCCCCCCTTAACCTGAGACAGGAGTGCCCCGATTTCCAGGCCTCAAAAGGGGCAAGACCTAACAGGTCGAATTAAGCCCCGCCCCTTTTTCGGCCCGCAAATTGGGACAGTCACACCGCAGGGGAAGGGAGGGCTCATTCGGCATCTTTTTTTTCCCTCCTGGAGATCTTGGAGGGAAGAAATATATGCCGAATGTGCCCCCCTTCCCCAGCCAACCATGATATGCGGACTTGGGTGCAGGGTGAATGCCAAAGAGCCCCCTGTTCTGAGGGGCCCGTGAGCACTGAACACCCGCACCCATTATAGATACGCCTATGCCAGTCCCCATAGCATGGGTGCCTGCAGAGCTCTTGATAGAGACGACAATTGCACCCCACCATTTGACTGCTCTGCTAGCTGACTGATCTGTACCTCAGATCCGAGGCAACATATGCTCCATTGATGCACCCAGAGTACTCCTACTTATGCCACTGCCTCTGTAAACAACACTAGCTGCGAATACTCGTCGTCCACTCACCGTTAGTCGCACCGACCACCCTCTCCTGTCCGTTCGACTCGACTACCCCGATGTTCTCCACCTATAACGACTAAAGGGCGGGTTTGTGGGCCTAGGCTGTGGGGAAGGCAATAGATTTGAGCTTTGTGGGATATTTTTATAAACTTAGGGAAGTTAGGATAGTCCTTCTAGATTGGCTACGGGTGCCTAAACATAAAGTAAGAGGGCCGTTGTGCAGGATTTGTACATGCCCCCCATTAACCTGAGACAGGAGTGCCCCGATTTCCGGGCCTCAGGGGCAAGACCTAACGGGACGAATTAAGCCACGCCCCTTTTTCGGCCTGCAAATTGGGACACCGCAGGGGAAAGGAGGTCTCATTCGGCATCTTTTTTTTCCCTTCTGGAGATCTTGGAGGGAAGAAATATATGCTGAATGTGCCCCCCTTCCCCAGCCAACCCTGATATGCGGACTTGGGTGCAGGATGAATGTCAAAGAGCCCCCTGTTCTGAGGGGCCCGTGAGCACTGAACACCCGCACCCATTATAGATACGCCTATGCCAGTCCCCATAGCATGGGTGCCTGCAGAGCTCTTGATAGAGACGACAATTGCACCCCACCATGTGACTGCTCTGCTAGCTGACTGATCTGTACCTCAGATCCGAGGCAACATATGCTCCATTGATGCACCCAGAGTACTCCTACTTATGCCACTGCCTCTACCCTTGCTCCTCGGTGGCCATCTGCTCCAGAGGGACCTTTATTCTTTCGGAGAGTACTTTGCAGTCAATCTCATAAGATATTTTTCACCAAATTCACAAAACTCCATAATCCTTTTTTTTCTTGAAACATCTTTTCAATGGTGCCTGAACTGTCCATAAATGTGATTTACTTTTTTTAAATGACAAAGGGATCAGCTTAAGCTGGGCATGTACTGACTTATATTTATATGTTTCAGAAATGAGAATGAGAGAAATGTGAGTGACAGAACTCCTTGTATTGAAGGCATTGTCTGGTAAGGTGGGTGTATCTGATATAAATGAATCACACTTCTTCTCGAGCTCCTTCATTGTGTCAGCAGAAAATCTGGTGTGTTATTAAAGTCTAGACATGCTCTGTCTTAGATGATACACAAGAGGCTAAGGGGGTAATATAATGGTGTGCGGTTTTGCAAAACCAGTTGGGTGTTTATGTTATTTTTTATTTTTTTTCCAAATTTCCAGGAAGATTGCAAAGCACAGTATGATCTGCAAAGCAATACACTGTAAATCAACACCGAACAGTGCAGTCCCCAAGTTCCTGAAAGCCTTTTTATGGGAGAGGGTGTGGTAAGACCAGAAAGGGGGTGACGGGTGTAAGAACTGTCCTCTCAGCTGCAGTAAGTGCTATAAGAGCAGTTTATTCCCTTCTTCACACTGTCTAAATATTTAATCATAAGTGGAATGAGTACATTATTATTAAAACTATAATTGGCTGAACTAACGCTGATGCAATAATTATCCCAAATCACCAACTTCCCGCTAATTTATCTAATTTAGTAGATTATCACAAAACCTTGCTCTTATAACGGTCATTTGTGACTGGAGTAGTGATTCATTGTTATTTGTGATTCAGTATTGTAGAGTAATACTATATAACATTTTTTGTATGCAATTTAAAAATGATTCTGTTATTCTGATTCTCTCCACTCAATAACTGCCAAGTGACTGTGGTTTCCATGCCAACTCAAAGTCATTTAGTTTTGCTCACCACAGCCAAAATGTGAGGCAGATGGTATGAGCACAGTGCCCATCTGCAAACAAAAGTTGCGGGGAGAGAGGCGGTGCTACACTAGCGCGGCATCGCTCCCTGCAGCTCACGTTCAACAACCAGCATGGACTCACATTTTGAGAATCGTTATCATAAATGGCAAGTGAAGGGATCATGACATGAGTAGGACATAAAAGAATAATAGGAAACAGGTTCTCTGGCTCAGCCCCTAAGTACAGAGGTGGATTTAGAAGGGGGCAATCGGGGCTGGGTGCTCCATTCTCTCCCTCTCCTGTGTCTCTCAGTGACTGCAGCACAGCAGTCAGCACAATGTTGTATCAAAGGAGGGACAGGGAGCAAAGCCCCCAGTCGGCACTTTGACTGCTGTGCTACCGGGCGCAGGATAGTTCATATTTTATGATCATTTAGACACTTGTGGGCTAATGGGCATCAGTTTTTCTTTTTGTCCCAGGCAATAACAGTTTTATTAATGACGCTGTCCTCATTTATATTTATTCAACCTACAAAAAGCCTTTTCTGATAAATGAGTATAGACAGCTATAGAGAGAGCAGTGTGGAAAGAAGGGTATAAAGAAAATAGTGGGGGGGGTAAGGTACGGGAAAAGGGGAGGAGTCAATACTAAAAGAGGAGGGGTTTAAAATGATCAATAAACCGCCCTGCCTAAAATAGAATTCTAGATCCGCCCCTGCCTAAATTTCATGTCATCTTCTATCATCATGTGTCTTGTGCCACTAAACAGATTTTTTTTATATTTTTGTAGCTACAGAACCGTTTACTGGATTCCTGTTGTGCCTTTAATAGGGTGATAAAAGGAATTCCTGTTGAGTCTGCAAATTGCAAAATATCTATTGAAATCATGGCTTTTAGGAACAATACACGCGCCTTAGTTCTCCAAATGAAGGCAGTAATAAAAGTGTGCACACTAGGCTTCCAAAGAACTGGTAATAAATAGAGGGTTGTGCTTACCGGCCAGCGTGCGCGCGTCTGCGCCAGCTAGCTAGGAGAAAATGATCAGCAGTGGACAGTCTCCAGGAATGCTCCGTTACTCCCAAAGAGGAGGTCCTTTGCGATGTGATGATGCTTTTGATTATACGATGATTTACTATACATTTATATAGAATTGGTCTAACTTTCATTACACTTCATTTTTTATAAATATATCTGTATTTTGTTTTCAGTTTTTTGTTTTTTACTCCACAATTTCATGTTGGTTTCCACTGTGGTGTTTAATAGGATTATTATTATTATTATTATTTTATCTTTATTTTCATGATTATTACTCATTACTCATATTTATATTTATATTTTATAGATATATTTCTAGTGATATAACATTATATTTACTTTATTGGGTCTATTATTGTTCCCAATTTAGGAGCTACCCCTATTAATTATGCTACAATACAATATATAAATATGCATTCCTTTCTTTATTAAAAATCATGTTTTATATATGAAAAAAGAAACCATTTGCTTACAACCTTCTGTGAAATCATCTTTCTAGCTGTATTGTCCACATGCTTTTGCCTCTTCAATTTACTTGTTTCTATATTTGCAAACGGAAACAACTGTATCTAATTTCTTTTTCACTTTGTATGTAATATGATATAATACATTATTCTATTATATTGACTGATCATCATTTTTAGATACTCAGATGTCATTTCTTTTTTTGTACAAATGAAATAATGTCTGTTCTTGTAACCAATGCACCAATAGCTTCTAATTAGATTTGAATTAGTATGCACCTGTGGTTTTCTTATGGGACTCAATATAAAGCCTCTCTTTGGATTAATCCACACACCTCTGATGAAGTGGTATCTTATATCAGGAAACGCGTCAGGTTTTTGCTTCCCTGCATACTACCACTCCTATACTCCAGTAATATTGATGAAATCCATATAATAGTGCTCACCGCTCCTATATTGGAATCCTTATAACGGGAACGCTGGACATTTTGCCTCCTCACGCAAAGGACCTCCTCTTTGGGAGTAACGGAGCGTCCTGGAAACTGTCCAGGACTGTGTGCACACTTTTATTACTGCCTTCAATTGGAGACCTAAGGAGTGTGTATTGTTCCTAAAAACCTCCACTACAGGACTATTACTTCCATCATTTAACTATACCATAGCTGCAGACTTTGTTCTGCCAACACAGTTCTGTTTACCTATAAGGAGACTTTGTCCTGCCAATACAGTTCTGTTTACCTATAAGGACTTCACCTGAGGCACAACTAACGGAGTTTTACTATGTGAATCTATAACACACTGTTATACTGCTTTAATGGTCTTGTGGTTCTTTTTACTAGTTTTTTAACTTGCTTTTAAACATAACGGTTATATCATTAAATTTATGTTGACAATTTATTGCTTTTCTATTAGTCTATTTGGTGCATATATATCTGACTGAGACAGAGCAGGCTATCATTTTATATAATCAGACCCTCTCCTCTGCAGTGGTTGGGGGTGGGATTGGGGAACAGAAGGGAGAGGAAAGATGGAGTCCTGGGAAAAAGAAAGTTATAGTGTGGCCACTTGTGGACAGAGAATGAAATACACGTTTACAAAAAGAAGAAAACTCACAGATGAATATTGCTAATCTGTCCTAGTGGGGGGTTCCAGAATCACAACCCCACTAGAGGCACCCCTACACTATTCAATAAGCAGACCAATTAGTTGATAATTAACTAATCAGCCCAATTTTTGTATAGTGTGTAGCCAGCTAAAAATGCATGAAAATGATGTTTTATGCTTTATTTTTTGTATTAATTAAAGCATAAATAAATAAATAGATAGATAGACAGATATGACATAGATAGATAGATAGATAGATAGATAGATAGATAGATAGATAGATACACAAATACAAAAAAAAACACCCCTGCACTCTTGCAATTGCCCAGCCATAACTTTCTATCTTTAAAATAAAAGTCAGAGAATTAGTTACATACTAACTTGGGGTTAGTATGGGTCATACATTATACATGATATACATGATATATGACTTTGGGTCATATATCATGTATTTTTAAATTGAGAGCTCACCCCCGGCAGAGGTCCCCAAGTCTGCCAAACAGCCACTCTGAAACAGCGCCCCGTGTCAGATGCTATCTCAGACAAGCTTTAAACAAACACACAGAAAGTTGGGAATCTGACAGTTTTAGAGTTAGGACCAAAACAGAGAAGCCTTGTAAGTGGCTGGTGGCTTATCATATATCTGCAGATGTATGTAACTATTCCTCTGACTTTTATTTTAAAGAAAGAATGTTATGGTTTGACATTTGGTTTGACATTTGGGGTGTCTTTTTGTATTTGTGTAAACTTTCCCATACCTTACAGCACCTGCTACATATTACCATATAAATTCATTTGAGCAACCATCATTCTGTGTGGATAGATAGATAGATAGATAGATAGATAGATAGATAGATAGATAGATAGATAGATAGAATGTGTGGGTATATATATTCTGTACAGTTTTATTTAAGGATCAGAAAAAGATATTCAAGACAGAACAGTAAATGATCACATTTCCATGAAGATATTAAATATAAATCATTATCTATATAATCTTATTTTTATTTTTTTTTAAACTGAAGAAACTCCCAACTCGTTTCTCTTTAAGGTAAGCCTCTCTCACTTGACTTTCACAGATGTGAATTCCCTGATTACTTTTCATAGATTTCAGGGATAAGCCCTTTTGCTGATTGCACTGGTAATGAATAATTGCCTGAAGCGTTAATGTCCGGCATGTGGGAGATCGAGATAATCGGAATGCGTTCATTCTTTATACAGATTATGAAACAATCCATATTATTTTATTCTCTGGGTCAGATGAATCCCAGCAGCGATCTCTCAGTTCCTTTAATAATGGTCTCCCAAATAAATTGGAAATTGCCATGTTTTTATCCAGAGGAAGATGACTTAGTGTAGAAGTGCACTGGGAACTTTTTTATGATAATTTGACGGTAAAGTATAAAAAATATATGATATATGTAATATATAATTATAGCAATTTTCCTAACTCCAGTGCCGGATAGTGGATTGTGTGCAATCAAAAATTTCGTAGACCACTCCCCTTGCGCATACGGGACTTCTGAACCCAGAATCCTACATTAAATTGTACGCATTGGCCCCAATTTCTGTGAGGATCGCATGTAAGGGCTTAACCAATACTTCACTACATTCACTATGTGCCTCCTTCTCTACCCCCCCCCCCCCCCCCCACCCCCCCCCCCTCACACACA
>WWET01002567.1:76679-87061 GCA_011038615.1 Limnodynastes dumerilii
AACCCTAAGTCTCCAACCCCCTGCAGCCTAACCCTAACACCCCCCCACGCAGCCTAACCCTAAATCATCCCCCACGCAGCCCAACCCTAAGTCACCGAAGAGGGTTATTCAACTCTCTGGTGGTCTGGTCCGGCTTTTCCAAAAACGGATGGGTGAGTATGCGAATTGTATACTCACCCATTCATAGAAATTAAATTCTGCAGTGTATCACATTCGAAATAAGGAGAGCCGAAAAGCTACTTACGGCTGTTCCTATTTTGCAATGTGAAATATTGCTAAAATATACAGAGCCTCGAGTGTTTTAATGCTTTCTTGGCGGATTATTTGGTGACTTTACAATGTCACCCAGCTGCCACCAGTCCCCCCCCTTGCTACCTTTGATGCAATAAATCAGTGATAGTACAAGGTAATCTACCACCCAGGCAGTATCCTATGCTGTGCTCCTGCACCCACACACACAGTCATCACTGGATTCTGCTTATTAATGTTGCATGGATACGATCTTATCAGCGTGTGTTCTGGTATCTGAGTGCACAGGAAAGCAGGTCAGGGACAACTAATGAGAAAGGTTGTGCTGAGCGCTGGGTCTGCATTCCGAGCTTCTCTGCCTATTCCTTGGCATATTTTTAGTTTATATTTTCATTCATTGGATGGTGCATTGCTTTAATGCTTCTTCCCTTATCCCTTAGTCTGCTTCTAGGCAGACAATGGGGGATCCCGAGATCCCAGAACGAATCCCTAAGAGGGGATCTGCAATCATATGGTGAAACTATCCATTCCCTGTATGCACTCACAACTTAACCACCCTTCACAAAGATGGAATCACAACAGCCAGGGCCTGCCTTAAGTATTCCAACACGTGCACAAATAATGGCGGAAGACCCTTTATTTTGGCACATAAACTGGCTTTCTGTTTCTGTAGCTACAAGAGAAGACACAACCTTACACCAAACTATAATCTCTTACTATGCAAACCCCAATAGTACTAGGGCCAAATTTACTAAGCTGCGGGTTTGGAAAAGTGGAGAACCAATCAGATTCTAGCTGATATTCTCTAATATGTGATAGGAAAATGAGCGCTAGAATCTGATTGGTTGCTATAGGCAACATCTCCACTTTTCCAAACCTGCAGCTTAGTAAATCTGGCTCCTTGTCTGATTCCCCAAGATCGACTTTTTTATGTCCATGGATGACCTTGAATTTACCATGGATTAGAGCTATGAGAGGTTCAGGAATATGAATAAATTGAAAGTTGTAACCGGTTCCCAAGGCATGCGGAACCTGATTACATGTGGGACCGCACAGTGCAATACACCGGGAACAATTAGTGGTGAAAATCACCAAACCCTCTTAATGTGGTGATTGCTGGTAGAATAAAGGTTTAGATGTGAGATGATTCAAATACTAACATGATACATATCTCTGAATAAATAATATAATCTAACATCTCACAAGGATTAACCACATATGTATAAACATGAGGGGTGCTGCCACATAGGTCCTAATACATAGATATATACAGAAAGAACAAAGTTGGACCAATTCAAGGCGCACTAATAACACAAACTATCTAATTGATATAGTGTTGTGGCAGTGAGGTTCAGGAATATGTGGCTCTGCTGGCTAGAATTCTGAACATCAGACTCATACAAATCCAAAATGGCCGCCTGATCCAACAACGCGCCCGATCCTCCTACACGTAGCGAAACCACGTAACGCACCTCTGTTGTGTAATAACAATATCACCTCTCATGCTGTGGCCAGAGGAGTAGATGCTTTATGCATCCAAAGCAAACCCGTAGCTGACACCTCCTCGTAGTTGCCTTGATAACATCCCCCAACCCCCCTTTTATCTATCCTTTTAGCCTGTATAGAGACATCAAGGGGGTTTGAACAGGGGCCATGCACCGGGCCCTAAGGGGATCCCCCAGCTTCAGTCAATGAGCCACGCTGGCCTGCTACAGCCATGGCTCTGTGTATGATGCTGCTGGGTAGTAGAAATGGCAGGGGTTGGCCAGAAGCACTATACATACTCACAGATGGCGACTGACCCCCCCTCCATTACTACAACCCCGCAGCCTCTAATATACTGTAATAGACGGCTCTGTAAATGAAGATGGCGGTTGTTAGTGCTGACGCTGTTTTTATACAATGAATCAGCTTCAGGCTATTGGCACATGGGCAGGTTGGCTTTTGCGGAGAGGCAACCAACCTGCGTATGAGGAGAAGGGCCTGAGGAGGCTTTTCCTTGGGTCCCTCCAGTGCTAAGGATGGCTCTACATGAAGACATGGCTACCCCTTTCAAGCCAGCACCTATACTTCTTGACTAGTAACAGGCAAGAATGGCTCCGGTACCCGAGGTGGACCTACAGAGCCGAGATATAGACATACTAAGGATAACATTTATTTATCTATTAATTTGTTGCCATTATAATACCTATTCTCTCTGCATTTCATGTCCGTTGCTGTTAAACCCAATAAAAAGTTTACATACAAAAAAGAAAAGAAAAAAATTGTGAATGTGTGAACACAGCACTGAGACGGAACACTTCCGATTAGGACCCAGCCCAATGTCGGAAAGTGTTGCAAGAGTAATTTTTAAGTATAGATGGTTACCAACGCGTTCCGACTGGGTAGCATGGGTTTGGGCGTATTTGCAGAATGCTGAAGCCGTGATCCAGATGCACAGAAAATGGGAAGAAATGGGATCTTTGGCTCTAGACCAGAGGCAGAACTAGCAAGTTGTGGGCCCAGGTGCAAAAAATATGTTTTGGCCCTGATGATATCCCAGGTAAACTGGGGAGCTTTGGCGGTGCGGTGATGATGGCCATGTGCCCTTGTATCAGCATGGGCCCCAGTGCCGATGCACCAATTGCAGTTCCGCCCCTGCTCTAGACATCTGACACTAAGGGAAACTTAGCAGTCTAAGGCATAGCCAATCTTCAGCACTCCACATGTTGGGAAACTACATATCCCAGCATCAACATAGATATAGCTGATACCTGGCAAAGCATTATCCTGTCTGTGTTAATCAGGCTTATGTTCTTGTTAGCCCCACCTATCATTGATCCTGTCCACATGTAGCCTCTTGCAGGGCCACTTTAAGTTCTATCCCTCCAAAATGCTCAGACAAAATGACTTTACAGCATAATGTTCCAGGTAAAAAAAACCTGCTCTTCTAATTTTATGAGGCTCCTGTAAGGATCCTTATAGCATTGTGTATTGTATTGATCGTATAAATGAAGTAGAAGGATATGACACAGAGTTGGTCTTCTTACCTAGTGGCATGCCAATACCATAGCCCTTGGTATCAAGTAGGCCTCCGATCTGGGTGAGGTTGCAGTTGAGACGGCGGTGGTACTCGTTCATGGTGGACTCCAGCAGAAAAGCATAACGGGAATTTAGGACCCGCGCTATTCCTTCCTCTGTGCTCTTCACAAACACGCTGGGCTGCTTGGAGTTCATGTAATTCCACATGCGCTGGTATGTTTGGTACCGGGAGTTCTGTGGAAACATAATAGATAAATAAACAAATAACATATATAATATAGTAAATAATTACACAGTGAAATAATACAAAACTTGTAAATATAACCTGACAGGCACAGCTCCGTGATTCACTTCAAGGTCAGGAGCCTTATAACTGTTTCTGAATGAGACAGATGCAACGGAACTATTCATACTGCAACTGCATTTTATTATTCAGCCAGAGCTCGAAGTGGGGGCTGTATACGGGGCTATATCATACCGTCACTTCTTCCACTGATTTAATTTAAAAACTATAAATCTCCCTTCACTTCAATTATTTAAATGTTTCCATACCGCCACTTCTAAATGTCCATACTGCCACTTCTAAATGTCCATGCGGCCACTTCTAAATGTCCATACTGCCACTTCTAAATGTGCATACCGCCACCTCTAAATGTCTATACCGCCACCTCTAAATGTCCATACCGCCACTTCTAAATGTCTACGCCACCACTTCTAAATATTTCCATACCGCCACTTCTAAATGTCCATACCGCCACTTCTAAATGTCCATACCGCCACTTCTAAATGTCCACGCCCAAAACAAAAAGAAACAATTAAGTTTCAAGGTAAGTGGTATTACAGATCAATTACAAAAAGCCGCTGTGTGTGGGGAGAGATTTGCCTCTTCTCCCATGTAATAATAAAAAGAAAAAAAGGGAACACTCAGCGCTAGAAGATACTATGTATCTAAAAAGATTCACCAATGTTGAAAATATAAGAAAAAGCATTAGATATTGTGTAACAATTTAATCTAAAAAATATAACAATAATTAAAAACAAGAGACATATATACGAAGATGAATGAATACATAAACAATAACGATATTGCACGAGTAACTGGTAATATTCCCAAATATGGAGCCAATGAGTATAGCTTCTGGGCATGAAATTTTGCTGGATACAATGTTGCAATCGTGAGATAATTATGTCCTTGATGGCAAGCTCTAAAACGACAACGCTGGTATAGTATAATATGCAGCCAATTGGAGATGGTGAAACGATACTGTTCACTTATAATAAGTGTGGAAGTTGTAAGTATCCAGGTATATGGTCTGAACTAGATGCTAGTTAAGACTGCTGAGTAGCCAGATGTTATCATATACAGCGGTTGACGGAGTGCCACTCGTATGCAGTCACATCATTTACCTTGGGCCAGTATTTAATGAGTGTGGGTCCCCATAGCGAACAGACCCTATTGCAAAAGGGCCGTTCGCTCCCAGCCAATTCCGAACTGGCTGGGATATAGATTGCTTATGCCTCGATGAGGCATAGCAAACGATCCCTGTAGCAAGGAACACAGTGCTCCGAAAGGTGAGTTTCCCCCAATCCAAACCCTAAGTCTCCCCCCCACAGCTTAACCCTAAGTCTCCCCCACCTTGCAGCCTAACCCTAAGTCTCATTCCCCCCTGCAGCCTAACCCTATGTTCCCCGAGAGGGTTACTCACCTCTCTGGTGGTCCGGTGGTGTCACTTCCAAAAATAAATGGGTGAGTATGCCGATCGCATACTCACCCATTCATTAAAAAAAATCTAAAACAGCTGTCATTCCAAATAGAGACAGCCAAAAAGCAACTTTCCTTCGTAATGACAGCCATCGGTGCGGGGACTCGCACCACCTGATGCTGAATTATTTTAGACTGGATCCTGTGAGATTAAAATGGCCACACTCTTCATGTGCGCACGTTACTGACTTCCAGCGTAGATTCGGATCCTCAAGTTCCAGTTTTAATTCTGGGAGTTGTGATGGTGAGGTGGGACGGCATGCTTAAAGCATGTCTGCGTGGGAGGGGGAAGGTATTTAAATCGTAGGGTAAGGGCTTGGCTAAGCCCTTATACATGACTCTCATTTACACACTGTCCCCATTTACCGTGAGGCCAATACGTAAATATCAAGGTAGGGTCCTGCCCACGATAATAGCTTAAGTGCAAGGGGAGTGGTCGTATGGAAATCATGATCATACAGCGACCCAATAGAAGACCTCAGGTTCACTCAGATCGTACTACTCAATTAGGATCCGGTCCTTTATCCTTAGGAATAATCATGATATCAATACACCTTAAAGATTAGCAGAACAGAAGATCATTTAACCTAGTCCTCAGGAGTAAAAATAGCAGCCAACGCTGAGTGTGAAATCTGTCTTTATATTAATAGAGATGGCTAAAAAGTCCACCAACCTGGAAGAAAGTCATGGTAGATCCACCATGTATGGTCCCATATTCAATATTTGTCTGATCGGCCAAGTCGTCAGCTGATTCAATGGGGACCTCCATCCTTTGCACAGTCAGGAAGGCAGCAAGGTTGGCAGTGTAGGAGGAGATGATAATAAGCGTGAAAGCCCACCTACGGAAGAGGCACTGGGTGACATGGGTTGTACTCGATGATTGCCCTAACTCACCCATTATCTCTTGGACGCTATCATACTTACCAGACTCCACTCACGCATCTCGTGGACAGTGCCCTTGGCATGACTTCTGAACCCTGCTGCATGAACCCTCCAACAGGGAACCACAGGCTGTTCCCCAATGTGTACTGGTTCTCTAGGATGTGATGGCGCTCACGTAGACACGGGTGGGGGTTGTACCACTCATAGGGACTCAGTCTGAAAGGGAAGATAGAGACATTCGGATTATACCATTGCAAACTCTTACTCACGATATAGTAAGCATGTACAGCAACAAGGCTCATGTTTTTAGCAGATCATGCAACATAACCCATTCCACTAGGTACAAAATACTCTGTTCCTGAGCTTCCAACAAACAGTTACATTGTTAACCACTTGTGGTGAAGAGCAAAATCTTATTTTAATAAAACCAGTTGAGTGACAGTCGTAAAGATCAGGAGCAGAGTATTTTGTAACTGGTGGAATGGGTCACGTTGGAGAAATGTTTTTAGGAAGGTTGGAAGCTGATTGAAATATTAAGAACTAAACTCAGAAAATCAATTCAGGACAAACAATGCTTTGACATTGAGGAAACCTTATATAACCCCTTATTAGCCAGAGAATACTGAATCATTTATGCACCATTTAAATTTACAATCTTACGTCGGACTAATACTGTATATAAACCATGAGTCATAAAATAAGATTCAGTGATGCGTCCAGAGAAAGTTGTACAAAGCCAAAAGTTAGATTCTAGCAATTATTTTCAAAAAGGTAATAGCTAGAACCTGATTGGTTGCTATGGGCAACACCTGCCCCTTTTCTGTCATTGGAAGCTTTATTAACTAAAGTCATCAAGGACACTTATATAGGTAGGAGAAAATACATGTCCCATGAAATACAGTCCAGACTTTGGACTAGAAAACGCAACATATACCATGTGAAGATTATGGGCTCCATTTACTATAACGCCCGCTGTGAGCGTTATTATTCAGTGTAAGGCTCGCTGCACCTCGCAATGAGCCTTGCACCTGTTTTCGTCAAATTTACTATTTCTCACATGTCCGGCGAGGTCCCACGATGATCCGCGGGACTTTCATCAGCATCGTTCGGCGTGGCTCGGAGCAGAAGTGCCCATTAAAAACTTTTATGTCCCAAAAGGCAAGCAGCACCGAGGCAGAAGCGATGCCGGGACAGGTAAGTAAACTGTTTCTTTTGTATTGTTCTTTTCTTTTTTATTATTTTAAAGTATTTTTATTATTAATTTACTAGTAAAGTATACTTCAGATGGCGTTATTTAACGTATTGGCGCGAATTGTTAAAATCCGAACCGAAACTTTGTAAATATAACAATCAGCCGGCCCGCATTCATTAGAGCGGGCCAGCAATCGTGAGTGCAGAAGCTGGTTTCCATGACGATCATAGCTTCGTAAATGGTGCACACATCGTTTCACGAGATAAAGACCGTTTTCAGGTGTAAAATGGTCTTTATCTCCTGTAAACGATATAGTAAATGGAGCACTATATTTCAAGTTTCCTAATTTTCAAAAGTGGAACACAGAAAGAAAGATCTCAAAATGATCATAAACTGCATTACAATAGCCACATGCATAAATACTGCACAGATGTAGGTTAGTGGGTAGTACTTGAGGGATGGTAGCTAGCACATTTGCTTAATACTATGGATAACAAAGGACCAAATCCAGAGCAGGAGAATTAAAGTAAATCAAGTGAAAATTAACACCTGGGTAAATCCATGTTGAATTGCAGGGGAGTCTTATTTTATCTTTACCAATAGTATTAGAGTAGAGAGGGGCCATCCACCAATCAGGGTAGTGAATGGCTGTCCGAATGCTGATTGGTGGATGGCTGGAGCTTTCCACTAGAGTGCTGACAGTCATTCACTGCATGGACTGACAGCTAGAGGGGTAAGTTATATATTTTTTGTGCCATATACTTTTCTGTCATATAGTGTACATATACCTCTCTGTCATATAGTGTACATATACCTCTCTGTCATATAATGTGCCATATACCTCTCTGTCATATAGTGTACATATACCTCTGTCATATAGTATATATATATACCTCTCTGTCATATAGTGCACATATACCTCTCTGTCATATAGTGTACATATACCTCTCTGTCATATAGTGTACATATACCTCTCTGTCATATAGGGCCTGATTCAGAGATACAATATTATCTGTATTTAGGTGCGTATATTTAAGATTCTTAAGAAATTCGCATCATTGCGCATGCGCAGTAATAGTGCAACGCCATCTACGTAGAGGTTAGGATCCTAAATTCAGTAAGCGGGGAACTGTGAATCGATCGCAAGCACTTAAGATCCAAAGTGCTGCGTAAATATAGGACCCGAAGGATTTGCATAAATTTTGTCGGGGGGAGGCATTGAGATGAGGGAAAGTGGGCGCAAGCAGACACTTAGGATCTTAAATAAACGCAACTAATTCACTTAAGATCTCAAATGACAGCGCAGAGTTAGTCAATGGTGGTCTAACTTTAAGATCCGCCGCTGTTTGCAAGGGGAGTGACTGTTTATTCAGTGGCTTGTAACCTGCTCTGACCTGCCACTTAGATGCGTATATTTGAGATCCCATCGGCAGCAGATCTCTGAATCAGGCCCATAGTATACATATACCTCCCTGTAATATAGTGTGTGATGGGGCAGGGAATTTGGTTTCTGAACCGGTGGCCCCTTACTTGTATCGGTAAGTGGCCAGCCAGCCCCTAGATCTGGTCCTTTGTCATTGCTAGTATAAAGCTACCACCCCTGTTTTTCTCTTACCTACAAAATCTGGATCTAGTCCAAGGTTATGTTTGGCGGAAATAACCTCTACATATGTAGTACCAGTACTAAGAAATGCATTCCGTGTACATGACTGGAAGCTGTAGAGTTCATCTGGCAACCAGTGAAAGAGATTTTTTCAGTGACTAACTTCTGGATCACCACCTGGCATAGCAGAGTAACTCACATGAGTCAATCAAAGATTGTTTTTTAAATTATCTGGCAACCTTTGAATGAGAAACATTATTATCTAGGGGAAAAACAAATGTTTGCATCAGCCAATCAGATTCAGCTATTAGTGTTTAAATTGCAGTAAATAAATGAAAGCTAGATTCTAGATGGTCTCTAAGGGCAAAACTTCCACTTTCCTATTTAGAAGCTTAATAGAATATGCAATGATTGATGTATGCTATGTGAAAATGGATAAAAAGAATAGAAGAAGCTAGAGAGCTTAAAAAACAAAAACAAAAAACCCAAACAAATAACAAAAAGGATAATGGAACGTATTCAGACTTCCGTCGGCGATCGAGCCGCAAATATACACAACTAAGTGGCAGGTCGGAGCAGGTTACACCCACCAGAAAAAAGTCACTCCCCTCGCAACCTCCAGCCGGACCTAAACTTCCACCTGCATTGACTTGCCCTATCTTGTCGCACTCACTTTTGGCCTTATGTGTATTAGTTGCGTTTATTTATGGCCCTAACCCTGTAAGCGCGCCCACTTTCCCTCATCTCAATGCCCCCCCCATTTCTATGCAAATCCTTAGGTGCGCATATTTCCGTCGCACTTAGGGTCGGATTCTTCCCCGCCCGATTCACAAGTCCAGCCCTTAGCTATTTCCGACCTTAACTATAGTTCGTTAATTTCGGATCTCTGAATACGGCCCAATAGGTAGATTTACTAGGAGCTCCAAACAGAAACTGCAGGTGTGTTTCATGGCAACCAATAGTAATTCAGCTACCATTTATTTAGTACAATCTAGACTATGATCCCTAGCTTATAGTTGCCGACTCTCGCAGACTGCCGAAGCTCGGGCATTGCTCCAGGAATTCCAGGACAATAGGCAAACTTCTGACTAATTGCGTAATTTAAAGATTGTAACTGCTACGCATGCTCAGTAGTACATTTACGCAATCTGCGTGCCAGCTAGGTACGTAGATTGCCTCCGTGCGGTCTATAAAGACAGCACGGAGTAGTTTAGGAAGAAGGAGGCGTGCTTATGCCGCCTTGGGGAGTGCTTAGTTAGAAGTGAGAGGGGGGAGAGATTTAGATTAGCCGGGGGGAAGGTGGGGGGAGGCACTGTGTTCTTAAGAAGGAAACTACGCACGGTTAGTTAAGATAGCCCCATGGCACTAAGGTACCTAAACACGGGGGGCGCGTAAAGGGCTGTACCCTCCTAATTCACTCTTAGTTGGGAATACGGTCCAACGTGATTTACCGTAAATCACTGCCTTAAGTCCTGCCATCCTGACAATCAATGCTGTGATCCATAGCATTACTAAGGATGACCGGTGCCTGATGATGTAATTTGTGTCATTAAGCCCCGTCCCAGCATTAGCAAAACTATATATCGGAGCATTGATAGTTAGGGGGTGGGACTTCACATAGTGATTTGCATAAATCACATCATGCCCCGCCCATATACCGCCATCTCTTTCCC